>JAIPRL010001190.1:0-92965 GCA_025469235.1 Pemphigus obesinymphae | reverse complement strand
AAAATAATCTGTATAATTACATAGGAAAATTAATAAATAGGTTTATGCAATTGGTATCTAAATCTGATCTCAGACAATTTATTTTTAAAAATTTAATCAATATAATAATATAAAGTAAATTTAATGAATACATCACCACTCTTCTACTTCTGCAATATTCTATCTAATGATTCATTTGCAGTAACTTCCATGTTTCTCTGTCACTAGCCTTAATTTTCAACTCTTGATATGAATTACATTATTCCTCTTCTATTATCTGACTTGTGCATTGCAATTTTGGTTTCCTTCTATGATACTTTCCATTGATTATTGTTTCTAAGATTATTAATAGCAACCCATCGTATCTAAAGATATAAGGATAAGACCTATTAATTCAATTCCCCTTTTCCGTATACTCTTCCATATTCATTACCTTGCAGATATTGTTTCCAAACTTTTTAAATTAATTCTATCAGACAACTCATCTTTTTCACCCACCTGTTGCACCACATGTCGAATGCCTCTATTAATCTCCTTTTTTCTCTTGCAATAGTCCATGTTTCGCATCCGTACAACATAACGCTCCAGACATACGTTTTTAGTAGATTCTTTCTGTTGTTCAGAGCAAGGTTTTTTAAAGTAAAAAACTCCTTTTCTTATTAAATGCCATATGTCCTTGGCATATTCGCTTTCTTATTTCCTTTCTGCATTTGCCATCTGACCTTATCGTACTACTGAAGTATGTAAAATCGTCTACTTGTTCTATATTATCATTACCTTTATTTTTATTCTCTTTCTTATGTTACTGTCTCTACTACATACTAAGACTTTCGTTTCTTTTGCGTTTATCTTTATATAAAAATACTTTTCCATTGCTTCTTCCAATGTTACTTATATCTCTTTTGATATTTTTCTTTCTCTGCTATTATTGCAATATCGTCCGCGAATCTCAGCATGTTTAATCTGTAACCATTTACCTTTATTAATAGCTGTGTTCAATCTCTTATAGTTACTATGGCCTCTTGAATGTAAGCATTAAATATTAAATCTGATATAGTACATCCCTGTCTAATACCTTTCTTTATCTTGGACTCTTTTTGAATTTCTTCCATTTTTATTATTGTTATTTCAGTTTTATACAATTGATAGTGCAATTTTCTTTAAATGGTTGCAACTCTAGCTCATTTCAGTATTTTGAACATTATTTCCCAGTTTACATTGTCGAATGCCTTCTCAATGTCAACAAAGTCAATATACGTTGAATTATCTTTCGTATTCTTTTTTCTATTATCAATCTTAAAAGCGAATATCGCTTAACTCGTACCCGTAATTTTTCTACATCCCAATTTCTCTTCTGATAAAATGTCATTTATCTTCTTTTCCATTCTTTTAAACATGATTTTTGTTAGAATCTTTAAGGTGTCCGATAGCAAGGTAATGGTTCGATATAGTTCATAATTTTTAGCTGTTGTCTTCTTTATTATGGGAATGATTATACTCTTTACAAAGTCTGTGGGTATATCTGCTGTTCTGCAAATATCTCTATTGTATAAAAATAATTCATTCACCATATTTCCTCGCACATCCGTCCAACGTTCGGCTTAGATCTTAACTTTTCCCGCCGCTTGCTTTGGTTTTAAGTCTCTTAATGCTTTGTCAAATTGTTCTCATAATACCGGATGTTCTACCTCTTTAACTTGTTTAATATCATTTATCTTCTCTAAATCCATAACAACTAGTTCCTTCTCATTGTATAGTGTTTCTATGTATTCCTTGAATCTATCTAAAACTTGTTCTAGCTCATAAATTATTTATCCTTCTTTATTTTCTATTGCTCCGAATTTGGGAGTACGTAATCCAAAAGACTTTTTTACTGCTTTATATGCTGCTTCTCTCTTGCCCATTCTCATCTAAACGTCTATTTCCTCGCAATTTTTTCTAGGTATTTTACCTTAGCTGCATTTGATTTCCTAATAATCAAATTTCTTAAAGTCCTGTGTCTATTTTGATCTTCAACAGTATTTGAGTTTTATATTTTTTCTCTCTTCTGTCATTTCAATAATCTCTGGCGCTATCCATTCCTTCTTGGTGTTGTGCCTTTTGTTTCATTCATTGTTTCCTCTACTGCATTTATAGTGGCTTTTTCCCGAGAGAAGTCCATCTGGTGTGATGTCCTGTTCTCCTTGTATTTTTATTTTATTTGTATATTCTTTAAAGTTTTCATTAACTTTATCTTCATTTAATTTATTTGTTTACCATCGATTGGTGTTTCTTCCTATTTAATATTTTTGAATTTGAGATTAAATATTTCATCATAACCAGATTGTGATCACTGTCTATATCCGCATCAGGTTAACTCCAATTATCTTTAAAAGGGTTTTTGAATCTATTGGTTACCTTCCCACATCTCTATTCATTTTCCATGCGTACTTTCTCCTTGGCTGATGATAAAAGCATGTATTCGTTATTATGAAGTCATATTTTGCACAAAATTCCACCATCCAATCTCCACGATCATTCCTTTTTCCTAGTCAATATTTTCCCTAATGATTAATTTTTACTTTTCTCTCTCCTATTACTGCGTTCAATTCGTCTATAATAAATAGATTTTCATTTAATTTATTTGTTTCAATAGCTTTCTTCATTTGTTCATATTCTTCTGCTACTTAGCTACCATTACTGTTGGATGTTGGCATATAAACTTGTTGTATATTTGTGTCTTTTGGTTTGATTGGTATTTTGACAAGATCAATTCTTTCACTGTACTGCACGTAACCTTTATTTCTAAATTCGTAACCTAACTTCAATAACTTCCAATTAAAAAATTAATATTTTTAAATATAAATTGTCTCCAACTAGATTATACAAATTTTTCAAAATGGTCAATCATTCGTTAAAAGAAAATCCACTATATTTAAATTTTATAAACAACATGTGCCGTTAATATTCAAAAAATTTATAAATAACATATTTTGACCTTAAACCGCCATCATATATTTTTTATAATATATATGGATTTATTACTTATATGCGTTTATAGCATATATATATTGTTATATTTAATATTATGTATTTATTTTATAATTATAAATGTATTAAAATTTTTTAATTTGATATAAATTCAATAAAAATGGCTTCAATATTAATAAAATCAATAGAAGAACTTGAAGAATTTATTGAGACGCGTAAGTAGTAATAGAACAATATATATATATATATATACGAAGAATAAGTTCGATTGTATTTATAAATAATCATTATCAGGTGGACTAAAATACAGCGTGAAATGTGATATTTAAATAGTACGATATAGCATTCGACATTTAAGTTTCCACTATAACCGTATCTAATTAAATAACTTAATACTGAATTAGATCAAAATTTTGACGTTGGGATTAAATTGATAAATGATGAATATTTGAAATATCTAATTTACAAAACTGAACATATATATATATATATATATATTTAGATTCGGGAAGTATAAGGCAGATATTTTATGGACTTATTATTATAGTGCACTTCGATACTTAGTTGTAGTTATAGAAAGCTCGAGAGATCGCTGTTGGATAATAGAAGGTAGTTCAGTGTAAAGTATTGTATTAAAACCACAGATCGTTATTTTTACTTTTTCTTATAACTTTGTAATTATTGATGTTGGTACCACTGTTTTAATGAGGTACATTATGGTTCATTGCCATATATAATATAAGTTGATACAGATCACCCCATAAAAAAAAAAACATATTTTTCTCAAAATTCCATTCCACCGAACCCAAATTATTCAGGCACTGAGACATGCTCAGGGTAGATACTTTATATAATATTCGCTATTCTAAATATATCAGACATTATAAAGGAACCAAAAGGGGGGTTTTATTTTTTGAATAATTGTCACAGTGCACTAAATTTTTGTAGTAGAATACTCGGGATATATCTTATGGATAGATGCGTATAACATACTAAATAAAATCCCTGCGAATTAATATAGGTTAAAAATATTATCAACGCTTGGTAAAATTCAATGTTACATATTAAAATTTGTTATATTTCGTAAAATATATAAATTGTTATTTTAAATTATTATTAATTCCTTATATTAATTTTAAACATTTTAATCAATAATTATGGTTTATAAATTAATAAATCAACTGATTTTACAGTTCTAAATCTGAATAAGGGTATGTATTAATAATAATAATAATCGAAAAAAAAAAGCCTGAATATATTGCAATATTCATATTCGGCTACACTGGATTACATTTGACAAGTTATAAATTCATAAAGTTATATAATATTTAAAGGAAAATTTGTTTGATATTTTTGGTGATTTTTATTTATAATTTCGTTTACAAATTATTAACAACGCTTTGTACATATCCCAGCCAATCACATAGATAATTTTACTTGTCCTAGATCCTACAACATCAGATTGATGGAATGTAAATACTATTAATAGAATTCACTGTGTTCATTTAACATATTTTAAAAAGTATCGGCAGCTAAATTTCTTTTCAAAATAATCTGTATAAATACATAGTAAAATTAATAATTAGGTTTATGCAATTGGTATCTAAATCTGATCTCAGACAATTTATTTTTAAAAATGTAATCAATGTAATAATATAAAGTAAATTTAATGAATACATCACCACTCTTCTTCTTCTGCAATATTCTATGTAATGATTCATTTGCAGCAACTTCCATGTTTCTCTGTCACTAGCCTTAATCTTCAAATCTTGATATGAATTACCTTATTCATCTTCTATTATCTGACTTATGTATTGCAATCTTGGATTTCTTCTATTATTCTTTCCATTGATTATTGCTTCTAAGATTAGTATTAAGCAACCTATCGTATCTTAGGATATGTCCTATTAATTTAATTCGCCTTTTCTGTATACTCTTCCATATTCATTACCTTGCAGATATTGTTTCTAAACTTTTTAATTTGTAATTCCATCAGACAACTCATCTTTTTCACCCATCTGTAGCACTACATTTCGAATGCATCAATTATTCTCCTTTCTTCTCTTGCAATAGTCCATGTTTCGCATCCGTACAACATAACGCTCCAGACATACGTTTTTAGTAGATTCTTTCTGATGTTAAGATCAAGGTTTTTTAAATTAAGAAACTCCTTTTCTTATTAAATGCCACCTGTTCTTGGCATATTCGCTTTCTTATTTCCTTTCTGCATTTGCCATCTGAGCTTATCGTACTACTCAAGTATATAAAATCGTCTACTTGTTCTATATTTTCATTATCCTTTATTTTTATTCTCTTTCATATGTTACTGTCTGTGACACATACTAAGACATTGGTCTTCTTTGCGTTCATTTTTGTATATAAATCCTTTTCCATTGATTGATCCAATGTTACTCAAATTTCTTTTGATCTTTTTCATTCTACTGCTATTTTTGCTATATCGTTCGAATCTTCTACTTGGCTACCATTAATGTTGGATGTTGGCATATAAACATGTTCAATAATTGTGTCTTTTGGTTTGGTTTCTATTTTGACATGAATACTTCTTTCACTGTACTGCACGTAACTTTTCTTTCTGAATTCGTAACTTAATTTCTATAAATAAAAATTTAAAAATTTAACTTTTTAAATATAAATGATCTCCAACTAGATTAAAATCAAATTTTTCGAAATCCTCAATCTTTTGTAAAAAGTAAAACCACTATATATAAATTTTATAAACAACATGTGCCGTTAATATTCAAAAAATGTATAAATAACATATTACGAACTTAAACCATCATAAGATCTTTTTTATAATAAATATTAATTTTAATTATATATGTTTATATCATATATATATTGTTATATTTAATATTATGTATTTATTTTATATTTATAAATGTATTCAAATTTTTGAATTTGATATAAATTCAATAATAATGGCTTCTATATTAATAAAATCAATAGACCAAGTTGGAGAATTAAATAAGCTTAGTAAGTAGTAATGGTACAATATATATATATTTATACGAAGAATAAGTTTGATTAAATTTAAGAATAATCATTATCAGGTAGACTAAAATAGAGTGTGAAATGTGATATTTAAACAGTATGATATAGCTTTTGACATGTAAGCATATACTATAATCGGATCTAATTACCTAACGGAATACTGAATTGAATCAAACTTTTGGCGTTAGAATTACATTGATGAATATTTGTAAAATCTAATTTACAAATCTGAACATATATATATATATATATATTTAGATTGGGGAAGTATAAGGCAGATATTTTATGGACTTATTATTATAGTGCACTTTGACACTTAGTTGTAGTTGTAGAAAGCTTGAGAGATCGCTGTTGGATAATAGATTGTAGTTCAGTGTAAAATATTATATTAAAATCACAGATCATTATTTTTATTTTTTCTTATAACTTTGTAATTATTGATGTTAGTACCACTGTTACAATGAGGTACATTATGGTTCAGTGTCATATATGACGTAAGTTGATGCAGTACCAACCATAAAAAAAAAAAAATATTTTTCTCAAAATTCCATTCTACCGAACCCAAATTATTCAGACACTGAGGCATGCTCAGGGTAGATACTTTATATAATATTAGCTATTCTAAATATATCAGACATTATAAAGGAACCGAAAGGGGGGGTTTTATTTTTTGAATAATTATCACAGTGCACTAAATTTTTGTAGCAGAATACTCGGGATATCTCTTATGGATAGATGCGTATAACATACTAAATAAAACCCCTGCGAATTAATATAGGTTAAAAATATTATCAATGCTTGGTAAAATTCAATGATACATATTAAAATTTGTTATATTTTATAATATTTATTAATTGTTATTTTAAATTAATTATAAATTGCTTAAGTTTATTTTAAACATATTATTCAATAATTATGGCTATAAATTAATATGTCAATTGATTTTACAGTTGAAACGCTGAATAATGGTATGTATTAATGGTAATAATAATCCAAAAAAAAAAAGCCTGAATATATTGCAATATTCATATTCGGCTACACTGGATTACATTTGACAAGTTATAAATTCATAAAGTTATATAATATTTAAAGGAAAATTTGTTTGATATTTCTGGGTGATTTTTATTTATAATTTCGTTTACAAATTATTAACAACGCTTTGTACATATCCCAGCCAATCACATAGATAATTTTACTTGTCCTAGATCCTACAACATCAGATTGATGGAATATAAATACTATTAATAGAATTCACTGTGTTCAGTTAATATTTTTTAAAAATTATAGTCAGCTAAATTTCTTTTCAAAATAATCTGTATAAATACATAGTAAAATTAATAATTAGGTTTTTCAATTGGTATCTAAATCTGATCTCAGACAATTTATTTTTAAAAATGTAATCAATATAATAATATAAAGTAAATTTAATGAATAAATCACCACTCTTCTTCTTCTGCAATATTCTATCTAATGATTCATTTGCAGCAACTTCTATGTTTCTCTTAGTGTTTTATCACGCGCCACCTCGCTCTTGTCCCGCAATTCAATATTCACAAGAGGTAAATAAAATGTTCAAGTGCGTATTGTCGTTATCGGTTTTTTCGTTCGTTCGTTGGTCAGCCCTATTAGGTTTAAGTAGCACATTATACACACCGTTCGTTTACGCCTTCGTTCCGTATACGCGAAAATGTACATTACAATTTATTTACATAATATTTTCAGAACAAATGATTTTAACATATAGATTTAAATAATTTTAACATTAAATGATCAAAATAATATTTATAATAACATAATAAATATTATTTCTACAAGAGGAATAATTGGTTCAAAAGAATAAGTTTGTGTCAGGACACAATTCAGTGTCTACGGACATATTGTTTATTTTAGTTGAACATTACAATTTATTTGCTTAATATTTTCAGAAAAATAGTTGAAGATTGTATAGGTAAGTAATTTTACTGTATTCAGATTTAATATAATATTAATTCACACTATTTACTTTCATTGAGAGCTCTATATTCCCGAGCCACTCATCGGAAGTCTGATACAAAAATGTTGTCATTCGTTTGTGCTTTTTATTCTATTGTTTATGTTATTACAGATAATTTATGTGTTACTATTACCAAAGGAGTATCATTATATAGATTATTATCTATTAATTGGTCAATTTATTTCTGATCAGAATATTTACTATTCCTGAAAATAAAGCTTTTTTAGTAAAATATTTTTATTATCATTTTATAAATTTGAAATATTTTGATTTTTTAAATCACAGTTTAAAAAAATATACTATTTTTAATCAAATTCAAATTAAATTAAACTCCAAGTCAACCATAGTTAAAGATTCCATGTTCATAAATTACATTAAAAATAATTTTAAAAGTTTTCTCGATTTTTAATTTCTAATTTCCAAAAATTTGATAAAATTGCTTATATTTAACTCCTTATAGCCAAGTTTCCTATAGTTTTAATGGAGTCTAATAGGAAATTTTAATAATGAAATTCGAAGAAAAATTATCATTATTTAATGTAGGTGACCCATTTAATGATAATACCCCTTTAGAAATTAAATAACTTTAGAAATAGGGTAATGATAGAAAAAACGGTACAAACTATAACGAACGTATCACAAACAAATAAGATGAAAAAAAAAATTGAAAATTGCGATGTGAGAGGGTTTTCATAAAATGTCCTCCCCATTTGAATTGTCATTAATGTTGGAACAGCTTAGCATAAACGAGGATCGTTATGTTGGTGGCGTCGTGTGGGTTCATACTATAAACATTAGATATACCTACTAGTGGTAGTATGATGTAATATATGGAGCTATGCTATTTTTGATGTTTGAAAATGTAGCAACATGCGATAAGGTAATGTGATTACTCGAATAGGATTAAAATACATGATAAGGATATATTATGATAGTTTATATTGTAAGTACTTTTATGGTGGTAAAAAAAAGTAATAAAAGTTAGGGTATAAGTGGTACGCCAGCATTTAAGCTTGTATATGTGGAAACCTCCAATTCATTCTACTAATAATGAGTGAACAATGGTATAAATGGTACAAGATTCCTTCTGAATTTTACATTATCTACGTAATACTATTATATAAAACGCTAACTTTTTTCTCCTGCAATGATACTATTGAAAATGTTTCATTTTTATTCCGTCACCGTTCTCCGTGGGCATTTACGATGAAATTCGACTCCAAACTATTTTGCGAAGATTGGGCAAATGTACACAAATGACCTTATAGACTCTAGGTGAAACGAGAAATTTTTTACAATAGTAGTCTGTTGATATTTTTTTGGGTTGAAGGAGTCGTGTTGAGGTACTTTGAAAAAAAGAAGTTTTTGATTGCAAATTAATTCTAGTTGGTACTTTGAAGATATTATTTTTTCATTTTCAAGTAATAATTAATTATGGAAGGAAAACCTACCTTTTTTGACAAAAATATTTTAGAAATTTAGGTGAAGTAACAAAATAAATCATAAATAACTTTTTTTAATTATATTAATATATCGAGCTTCACTCAGAATTTTCTCTTGAATGTAATGATTGATCTTTGTTCTCTAATTAAAAATAATAATAATATACTATAGATGAAGATAATATGAATCAACTTCCAACATTTGTATCTTGAGGACTTTGTTTTTATTGCTTATTTTCCTTTTTTAAAAGCGATTTATAAATTTTTGGCGAATATTTTTCTCAAATGCCCCCGTTTAGCTTGTTTTATACAAAATATTTTATTTTTAAAAAAATATAAAAAGAATAGTTTAACGGTTTTATTTGTTGCATATTTTGTATTATATACGAGTATATTTATGATTATGGAAGTAATAGAGAACTAAGATACATTTTTACGTTGTGTATATTCAGAATTTTTTTTGTTATTAGTATATAATTAATAACTTTCATAAAATGTCTAATTTAATTTTTAACTACAGTTAATGCCAATTACTTATTTTATTTTAATGTTTACACGCATATTATTAATTATTAAAACGGTAAGGTTTTTTTAACACGAAGTTGTTAATTTAATTAAATATATTAGTCTAACGCACGTAAATTCCTAAATGTTTTAATGTATTAACAATTCGCACCTATTACCTATTTTAAACATATTCTCATATATTATATAATCACTAATCAGGATTAAATAATTTCAAATTAATTGAATATTGTTTATATTATTTTATGTATTTATGATAATCTATAATAGTCTTTATTTTCTAATATGTTATACCCGATAAAAACCATATATAAATGATTACTAATTACATAATTAATTATTATATGTAATTTACGCATGCTATTTTGAATTTCAATAGTATATTATATTTAAAAGTAATAAATATTTATTATTTTATTATCGTAAGAACATAATGCTAATTATGAAATAACACATATTCAGTGGCGGAATTAGGAGGGATAGACGTGAGTTTGATTCTCGGGCTTAAAATTTTTAAGTAGTGTAAATATTTTTGTTGGCATAAAATTTTAATCTATAATATATATGAATGCTGTCATATTCAGGGTAATCTTGGGTTGTTGATAGGGGAGGTGAATCGCCCCCTCCAAAAAAATAATACTGCAATTTGAAAGTTTCAGTCGGCATTTTGAAGGTTCAGTAATCAAAAACAGAAAATTTAAGAATTATATTTGATTATTTACTGTTTGAAGGAACCATTTCAAGAAATTATTTGTACTTAGTCGATACCAAAAAAGTTTATGATTTTTTTTTTGCTTATTCCCCTTTTTTTTCTTTTTGCGTAATTTTCTCTGGGCGTCAAAATTCCTATATACTTAATGCTTATATTCCTATATTCCCTACATGGACAGTGTCTGGAAAGAAGGACGTTCATGAAGGAAGGTTTATGCGTTCTCGTTAATATTTTGTGAACGACACGCTAACCGCCACTCGTTTCTACAAAATAGAACGGGAACGTGAACAACATCCATAGTTTTAAGGAATTTGAACGTTGTTCATTAAGTTCAAATCAAATTAATATATAATTCTAATTAACAATAAACCCTATTAGATTTAAGTATAATTAAAAAAATATAATACTCTAATAGATTCTTTGGGCGAATGTAAATTCCTACACGAGAACTAGCAGGTAAAAAAAATACATATGTTAGTTCCTACACGATAGAAACAGGTACGTATGGAAGTTCCTACACAGTAAAAATGGTACGTACGCGGCAGAAAAAATTATATATATAAGTTCTTACAAAAAAAAAACGTTCAAATTTCATATTTATTATTAAACTATTAATTCACATATTAAATATACATACTCAAATTGATTATAAAGTCGAAAAAAAAATAATACAATTGGCATAATACCTAATACATTTCATAAATAAATAGATATAAATAATATAAAATAAAAATTATAAAAAAAATAAAGTTTTCTGTATCATTTTTATCAGTACAGAAAAGTCGTAAATATGTTGTATGTCAAAAAATCGAATTTAAATATCAGGTTTATCAATAAGCTATCGTCTATTAAGTGCCAGGTTTTTCCACCGTTTATATTTTAATTATTTTTTATTATCATTACCTATCTATTAACTAATTTTTTCCGCCGTGTAGGAACTTACACATCTCATTTTTATATTCGTATAGGAATTAACATATCCCATTTATAGGAACTAACGTATGTAGTTGATTACCTGCTACTCTCGTGTAGGAACTTACTATTCTCCGATTCCTTGGGTTCTCCATAGAATTAAAACTATAGTTTCTATGAATCTGTAATTTTTGATACATATTAAATGAACGCGTTCACTTTATTATGGAACGTGTTTTTTTTTAAATGCATTTGAATATGATCTTGAACGAGTTCATTTTTACGGATTGAACTTGAACGTGAACGAATTAACTTTGTAAGTAAACGTTCCGAACACTCCACATACAGGTAGGTATAATATTATATTATAATCTTAAAATGGACAATTAAAAAGTAAATACATTGTATTATTGTAAGAATTAGTAATTAATTACCAATATCGCTGAAGTATTCAAATGCTATGATTGAACGATGTTCGACCGAGAAAAATTATTTTATACAAGAAAAAAAAAATAATAATTACGTATACAATGAAAATGTATACCAAACAGTTTTAAAAATATCTTTATTGAACGAAAAAAAATGGTTGAATACAAATTATAAATTTCAAACATAATTACATTTTTCAAGCCTAATTGATACTTCTACTAGATTAAGAAATATCTGTATTTTTATTTTCTAAAATGAAAATGTTCTTCCTGGTCGTTTTTATTCTGTAAAGTAAATTTGTTGGCCGTTCGATGGATGGCAGAATATACAAATGTTGAGTATCTATTTTGAATCTTAATTCTCAGTATTCTCCAAAAAAACATCATTGTTTTTTATGTAATCTGATATTTGACGATCTCATCATCTTCGATTGGCAATCCAAACGTTGCCATATTACTGCACTTGTTCATATATTACAAATATATTTGATTGATTCAACAGAGTAGTAGTACTTTATGTGTACATAGAAAATATATTACAGCAACGGTGAATTCATTAATTAATTAATTAACCATCCATCTGTTTTTGAGCTCGGAATACTTTTACAATCCAATATGAGCCAAAATAATATGTATGCAAACTTTATGGAAATTGGTTAAGATCTGTGAATTTGCATAAGTGTCATCCATTTCGGCCACTTGATTTTATATAATAGATTATATCTAAATAAATTGAGTGTAAATGTTCATTAAATTTTCAAATAAATCTCTTATAAAATTTATTTTTACGTCTTTGATTTTGAAGGAAAATATATCCATGAATATTCAGTTTATCTTTTCCTTTTTGTGACGATAATTCATAAATTTCCATTTTTCTGCAAAAAAAAATATATATATGTAAAAATCTATAATAAAATAGTAAAATATAAATATATAATATAATTATAGTAAATTTTATACTATATTTTACTATTTTATAATATAATTATTTATATTATATTACATATATATTATTTATAATAACATTTTTTGTACTTAATTTAAGCAAAAATCAGTAAAGGTTCATGTTTGTAAAAAAATATACATCATAGTACATATGAAAAAATGGGCAAAATAAAACTTTGTATTTCATATCTATTGACTATATTTCTAATTTATAGCTTACCGAGCTACTTTTAAAACTGCTTTTAAAAAAAAATTATGATTATTCATATTATTAGGCATTATATATTATTCTTTTATCATCAATTACCTATCTCTTAGTATCAAGTCGATAACAAAACATTATGATGAATTAGGTATATTCTTATATTATTACGTATATTACGGACGACAACGATGACAACAATAAGACCGCAATAAAAATAGGACTTCCACACAATTTTGTGTTGTTCAGCATCGCCTTGAATTCGTGCCTATAAGTTTGCATAACTATATACTGTACGCATCGTAGATAGCATAATTACTTAGTTAATTTAGGTTGATGGTACTATTATTTTATTTTCTATATAAATTGTTATAATTATATTATAAAGGAATATATAGTATATAATATTTTATTGGTTTGAAGAAGGTATAGCCTCAGTATTATTATTATCGTATATATACACCGTTGTATTATTATTTACATATACGTAGCATACAAAGTGTACTTAAGAAATTAATATGTTGTATTATAATAATAAAATGTAACATTTTTCGAAAATGTCTAATCAAATTCACGACAATATGTCATATGTAAGAAGAGTATATTGAAAATAGTGAATCTGAGATGATGTTGATAAAGTTTGTGATAAATGTACCAAAAATATGTTTTTTTTGTATAAAAATAAAAATATAAAAAAAAGAGTTATTATGAAATAACACAGAAATATTAAATTGAAAAAACAGCTTTTTATGTTTATTATATTAAAAAAAAAAAGCACGGTGGGTCTTTTTTTTGTTCTATTTGATCATGTTATAGCCGGTGTCCGGTGAATAACATTAGCAAAATAAATTTTGTGAAGAAACATTTTATACCATAAAAAAAATAAAACGTTTCAATTATTTTATAGTATAAAACTATAAAAATTTACCAAAACACAATAATGATATGTAATTTTAAAAAAATGGTTCAAAACGCTCGTCCCATAGCTATATGTAAAAATGAAGCGAAAATACTATGTTGTATAAAATTGTATCACGCGTCTCGTAATTTCCAAATTTAAAAGTACCTTTTGACAAATCAACAGAAGTTTTATGAAACGTAATTGTTTAAAAAACGAAATTTCAATATCATATACTGTATTGTGTTTAAGTGTTTTGTATATGTATCTACTATTCTTTATAGGTGATTTCTATATATATGGACGAGAATATTTTTATAAATTAAATTAATTGTATATAACATATATACATATATAATTACCTATATTATATTTTATCAGAATACTTTTATAATTATTTTGCAAATTAGATCTTACGTGCCTTTCTTAGGTTATTAAATTACATTAATTTAGACAATATAAACGGATTTAACTCATATAATATCAAATTTGATGCCCAAGACGTAAGTACCTTTGTTAGGTTTTTAAATTACATTAAAATCATTCTATTTAGGTGAATTAACATTTAATTTGCTTTAAAATAAATTAAATTACACAATATATATTGGTATTGAGTTACTTGTAGAATTTTTGTTTTCAATATACGCTGATTTTACTCGTAATATTACATATTTGATACGAGTTAATATTGATAATCAGTAGTTAATTTTTTAGTTATCATTTTTGGTATGAGAATAAATAAAATATATTAATATGCATTTTATAGATCAGATTTTTATATTTTGAAGTTAGAATATGTGAATTTCGGTCAGAAATCGGAGTTTCAGAATGTTAGGTTATGTTCAAAACTCAATCCAGGATAACTGTTTTATCACCATTTTATACAGACATATAGTAATTTAATTTAATTTAATTTTTTTAAATCTATATATTTTAATGTTATTTCTTAATTGCATACTTAACTATTATTATTATTATATTTTCTCTCTGATCATATATATTATCAAAGATTATAACATTTAATAATTATTATGCTGTAATATTTTATCCAAAAAATTTATATTTAAAAATTTCAACAAAATTAAGTTTTTGGAACCGATATTAACCGGTTTTATAATTTGGGTTCCGGTTCAATTTCGGTTTTAGATAAAATGGTTTTGTTACTGGTTACGGTTCTACTTATATTTTAGGGTTCCGGTTCTGGAACCGGTTAATTTCGGTTTGGTTTCAGTCCCTATTCATATAACGGTATACACCGTTACGCAAGTATATCAACAGATAATATATACGCATATTCAGAACAAATGTCTCAGTCGGTCGGGGACGATTGGAAAACAAAGAAACATTCAGTCGGGCGTCAAAACGTCCAGAAACGCAAATCCCAAGTCCGTGGAGGCTAAAATGGCCTACAAAGATCACTAATTCTGGGTTATAAGTATAAGTGAATTTCCACATTTTTACAAAACATTAATTTGAACACGTTATAGTATTATGTATTTGAATTGATTTATTATTTATTTATGTTTTAATTTGTATCGTTATTTGTTATTTGTTACAAAGTATGAAAATATTATTATTTTGTCATTTTATTGGAAAGTATATGTAAAAATGATATGTACAAATGAAATGTATCATTAACTATGTTCTATAGATATAGATATAGATTAGATATAGATATACCTATAGATATATCCTATTAGATATAGATATACGATTGAATGAATTAAAAACATTATTTCTAAATTACAATAATTGTTTTCTTATAATTGGCAATATTAGAAATTATAACCAATGAGTTTTAAATGAATAAATAAATACAAATTGTACTATAATATAATATAGTAGAATTGAAATGCTTTTTAATAAATTAATACCTACCTAGTCATACAGTCCTGTTAAAAGTATAGAATTATTGAAGTGAAAATGTAATTATGTACCTATTCGGATAAATACTTTTCAAATAATATAGTTCAAACCCAAATTTTGGATTGTTCATAACTTGAGAGGAAGTGAACCAAGCACCACGAGGTTTTGGTTATCCCTTTTCGTTTAAAACCCCTATCCATAGGTGCCCATAAATACGATAAACAATACGTTCGGCGTGTTCAAAATTCTCCCCTACCCCCCTAATTGGGAAAGTTCGAAAATTCGAAAAAAAAAAAAACGATTCTGAGTGGAGCTTCAGTGTATTGTACATAATAATATTAATATTAATGATGTTATTCAGTTATTTGCGATTAAAAAAATTGAATTTTACAAAAAATTATTTAGAGAAATTTATCTAAATAATACAATTATTTATATTTGATAGTATATATTATATAGTATGAAACATAATTTATACAATATTTATCGAGATAAAATAAAAGATAAAGACATTTTTATCTAGATAATTTTATCCAGATAAATAATCGCAACACTGGTTATTAGTAAAAACAACAAACATAAAACACCAACCTGCTATAAGTATCGTATTTTGAGTCCCTTTGAATGGCACTTGTTTTAATAAATTAATAAGTATATACGGAGACTATAAGACTATACATTGTATTCGATATTCACAAGTGCAAAATGTGAAAAAGAGATGAATAATTCAAACGGATTTTGGATTTTATATTGTAATGACGTATTAGGTATGTATAGTACGTATAATATACCAGAGTACCAATATACTCTATAAAGTACCTATATACTGAAGAAACCGTTTTAAACGTATATATCACCTACACTGTCTTGCTAAATTATTTCAAACGCGAGATATACAATTTAGTAGGTAAACTGACAAGTTAGACTTATAACGTAGAACTGAAATTTTAAAACTTCCCGAAAAAGAACCGAGTATCTATTGCAGATTTTGGTTGAATACTAAAACGATTTTAACTCGATATATTGCAATTAGATTGCCAAGAAGAGTATTTTTCGTATTGTAATATTGATATTTTTCACGAAAAAATTATACGAAAAAGATATTTATATTTAATTAATGCTAATACGAAACTCGATTGTTTTATGTAATTTATTTAAAGTATCTTCAAATATACCAATACTTATTGATATACTTAGGCTTTTTAAATGGACTCAAACGTATCGATTTATAAAAAATCGACTTTTTACAACACAATATTGACGTTTACGGTGTGATACGCTTTTAAATTTGTTTTTAAGTTATAAAAACATAATTTATTACCCGAAAATTTCATACTTCGTTTCGTATCGTATTTATTCGTAGATACTAAGTATACGTATGTGTTTAATTATTTAGTTTTATATTTTCTATATGATTTAAAGGAATAATATCATATTAATTAATACTATTGTTCAACAAAATATTTACTTTCATTTATTAAACTCTTCTTTGTTTAATAATTTATAACACTTGTATATTTCAAATAATATAATATATTTAGGACACTCGTAAAGCCTTCTTTATTTTTAATAAAATTTCTTTATTCATTAAGTAGATAATATTATATAGTCTGCGTAAAAAATTATCTTTGTTTGTTATAACTAAAATTCGTATAAAATGCATTATACTATATTTTCTACATTAAATACATGCCATTGAGTTTTCATAAATCATTATTTAATTGATGAAAAAACAAACTTTTAACATACATATTTTTGCATATTTTGGGTGTTAGTGCATATTCTTAATTGAAATGCATTTTTCTACATATTGTTGGTATAAAATATTATTTATTTACTAAAACTTAAAAAATATGTATGTATTTAATTTAATTTTAAATTTGATATTTAACTGTATAAACATTTCATTATTTAGTATATTATACTTAGGATATCATCCTTATTTGATTGTAAAAGTTTACAAATTGTTGTAACTTATTTTTTTCTAATACACATTAAAGCTTTTTTGTAGCTATTATGTTTGTTTTATATTATTTTCATGTTTTTTTTTACTTTTTATATAATTAATGTTATAGGACTAATATTCAATTTAAAGCTAAACAAAAATAATTACATTTTATAATGCATATTTCATATTTTTTCTTGCCTTTTTTTTTCTTTATACTTAGATATTTGAATGCATATTTAATAAATTATAAGTACATGAATGAAAATCCGGTCTTTAGTTATAACACTACTAAATTAATAAATATTTTTACTAAACAAAATAATGTAGTGGTTTGTTTACAAGTGCAAATTTCATATAGTTCGTGCTGGGATTTACTATAAATTAATATAATTAAAAAAATCAAATCACTAAATACAAGCATTTTTACATATTTACAAAGTACAGACAGTATATTCTCCCGTAATACTCAATTATCATACGAATTTATCATCCATAAACTCAATATTGGTTATACCAGTTCTTTTTTACAGTAATAGATATCGATAACTACAATGTAGTATAATATACATAAAATAAAAAAATGACATTTATATTTTCTTACAATACAATATTTATTAAATTTAGTATTCATAATAAATTGATCGGTCACTTTTGTTTTCATAATTATGTTTAAACCTATTGATAACTTTTTTTTATGAAAATTTTATTTCGATAGTATAAATTATATCATTGATGTTATAATGTACACAGATTCATCACAATTCTTCTGGCCATTTGAACGTTGGCAAACCTTTCTTGATATAGACTATAGTTTCGATCCTATTTTTGTGATAGTTATCCATCCATTTGTTACCTATTTCGTTCTAGTCCCATTCATTTTATGCGTTGTTCAGTATACCTCAAGGTGGCTATCTGTCTCATACTATAATTAATATGTTCATAAACTATTTGTTTATTTTTTTTCCTATTTCTTCTTGTTCGGTAACTTAGATACTCTACACTATAGATCTCTTATCGCCAACTATAGATCCCTGTAGTCTATAACCTCCCCAAAGTCAAATTGATCACTAGACGTTTAGATCGTCTAATGTCAATGAGACTCATTGTGTCAACTAGATTCCACGACAATCAGATTATCCTATACTATATATGTCAACAGGTATTGTAAATAAATTATATCATATATTCTGTGGTATAAAATTATAAATACTATAAAGATTTAACATTGAAAATTTTTTGGGGTATTGTTTAGTTTTATATGAACATTGTCATCTGATATTAAGGTTAGGGAAATAAGCGTGAATAAGAGAAAGGGCTGGAAGGGAAACCTGATAATTTTTAATTTTGAGGAGCTGAAGCCTTTAGCTTCCCTGCAATTTGCGATTATGGTCAAGAATGGGCAGTGTTTCAAATAAACGTTTTTTTAAATAAATACATATTTTGTATTTTGTAGTTAAAATACGTCGTGCCTAAGTATTTTATACTTCATACTTAAAATACATATAAAATATAAACAAGTGACTTCTTAATTTAGTGTTATTAAGGAACGATTCTGGGAAATAATTAATTTTTTCAAGGAACGAAGCAATGAATGGATTATATTAGTTTTTAGAGGAACAGGTACATGAACGCAATATATTGTAATTCTATTTTTCTCGAAATTATATTTACAATTAATCTAGAAATGTCCTCCTTTCTATTATTGAGTTATAAAAATCAATTAGAAATGTACAATAATCAATAGGTACTTTCATTACAATATCTCGAACGTAATGATCAGGTATATTATATATATATTGTACGTTCTGTGATTTTATATTATAAAACTGTATAAACCTTAAATTGTGTATACTTAATACTGTAATAAACGCCAAATTCACAGTTATGTGTTGCATCATGGAGTTGATATCATAGAATAATATATTATCATATTGATAATATAATACTGAATATTATAATAAAATATTATTAATATTATTATTATAAAATATTATAATGAAAAATACGGCTCAGGCACAAAATAAAATTCTCGTATTCTGTGGCTCAGGCCTCGACAATTATGGTCATATAGATCCATTGATATATATGTAAATCCCTATGTGTGTCACATAGTTCCCTAAATCATTTAAATCCCTTGACAACTAAATCTTCTTGAGTGTTCTTTTTATCTTAAAGATTTAAGTAATATGTCACATTTCTATTCGCGCTGATGATGCTCACGTCCAATGAAAAGTAAATGGTTGATTATTTTTCTCGTTATATGGTATAATATAGTGAGTTTTTCGTATAATCTTGAAAGGCATATGATTAGACATTTTCATAGAATACGAATATTAGATAGTTGAAATCGAGTACGGGCAATGTTTTGTGGTTTCTTTACGTTCCTATTTTTTCCTTTAGATCTCACATTGATTAAACTGTCGAAAAAGCTTTATAAATCCTTCACTTCATACAAAACAATGAAAGAAAATTTTCTCGTTGTATACTTATTGGCGTCTTATTCATATCTAGTAAGATCAGTTAAACATAAATGTAATTTAGTCACATCTTGATCAATGTAAAAAAACAGTTTTTGAAACATGTTTAAAATACATTTTTGGGGGTTTTTAGTTACACTCTAGACTAGTGGTATTCAGTATTTTTCATCCGAATGCTCCTATATGTCTCTTCACTAAATTCTGTTGACTTCCAAATTATTAATCACAAAAAAAAAGAAGATAGTTATAATTTCGCTTAACTGAGATGACGGACTTTTGGGTACTAGTGACCATAATCAAGTTACGTTTAGGCACTTTTGTTTAATCCAAAAGGCACCAAAAACATAAAATATCATGGCATGTTTGGGTACCAAAAATATAAAAGGTCATAAAAATTTAGAAAAAATATTCATTTTTATATTTAGATTTTTTAAATTCGCGGCATTTGAATCACTCACGCACAGGTGTAACACTTAAGGATGGCTATTAATTTTAATGAATTAATCAAAATATCTTTTAAAGAAAGTCATATCATTCTAGTATATTATGCAATATATATATATATATATATATATATATATATAACGATATGTTAAATACATACATGATTTTTTCAGGTAAAAATATTGTCTAAAAATATCATCACAAACTACCCAGAAAACAAACGCCTCTTAACTGGCCGTATAAATGCGGCATGTGTCACCAGTATCATAATTATCAAGATAATTATCGTTTTACTATCGTATAATCACCATCATATAATTATTATCATGTTATACTATTCATTTCTTAACTTCTGTGTTGCGGCTCCCATGACCAACACTCATGATGCCCCTTGGAACCACAACGCATAGTTATAATGCTTCTGTATTAGACGTACTCTCCTTCTCACGACTACAAAAAAATAAATAAATATATATTTATCTTGTTGTCAAAGGGTAGAAAAGATCGATCAGACTTAAGATTTTTTACGTTCATTTCTTAAGTGAGGAATCGCCACTATCCCCTAAATCCCCTTTACCGCCAGCTCTGATTACCATTGTCACTTATGTATAAAGTTTTTAAAGGTCAGGACATATTCATTATAAACCTCAAAATAAATTCGACAATCGATGATAATACTAAAATTTAACTCAAACTATATCCAGTTTTATTATAATACATCTTAATTCCAAATGTCTTCAAACAATCAAAATGTATATTTTTTAGTTTTTTAACTTCACCAAAAATACAAAGTCGGTATTTTTGTATTCATGTAAACTAGACCTGATAATAATAATATTAATATTTTTAACAACTTTCACGTTTTTTTTAAACTGAACTAAAATTATATGCAACGCATTTTAAATCCTCCGAGCCCATTGTTATAGTCATATTATTATTATTTTTAACGTTTTGAAGGCAGGTGACTTAGTCATAGTAATTTCTAAAAATGAGTAAAATATGTATAGAAAGTTATTTTTTTTTAAATTAAAGATAAAATTAATTACCATATGATATATAAATACTTGATAATAAAAATAATAAATTTCATAGAAAAAATTGTGGTTTGTAAAAACAATATTTTAACTTCAAAATCTTATTTTTAAGACAAAAAAAAACTTTTACTATAATGGAATTTGTTTTAATTAATTATTCTTGTGTTTCTTAGAGCTCAAAGACGACATAAATTTACTAATTTTGTGTGTATTTACATTTATATAACTATTTTTCTTAGTTTAACTTTATTATTATTATTATTATTATTATTAAAATACCAATGAATTTTGCCTATTTTGAAGCTGTTAAATATATTTTAAAATTTTCTATTATTCGAAAATAAAACGTTATTATACAAACTATCTTTTAAAAATAGAAATATATTCAAATTCTATTTTTTGGAATATATGTCTTATGTTTGATGGCGGTCAAATAGACCTCCATGAGCTTGCTTAAGGTTCATTTTTTTTTTTTTTTTTTTTGTTATTAATCTGAATTTTTGAATGTATTTTGTTCGGATAGAATATTTACTAAACTTATAATCATTTAGGTTTGAAAATTGAAATAATTCCCGTTCAAATTAATTGCATTTAATTTAGTAGTGAAATTTATCATCATCTTTCAATTTCATAAAAATTATTGATGAATATGGATGATTTTGATGTCTAGACTCATATAATTTTTAAAAAATAAAATTTTTAAAAGAAAAAGTAATCATTGCTAACGAGTATTTAATATACATGGTTTGTTTTTTCCATCATTTTATATTTAAATATTATCCATCTACCAGTATAAAAAATATATATAACACTTAAATAATTATTAGGTAATATAAACAAATATATTAATAAAAACACGTATCATGTGAAACGTTTTTCTTTAATTTGAATATATTTATAAAGGAGAAAACTGCTATATGTTTACTGAAAATAATAACAAGAATTGAATTGCACAAAATTATTTTATTATTATTTACGGATTTACACAGCTGACTTTAAACGGTCGTCGTTGTTATTTAATTCATATTTTTGTATGCGATAAAACTCGCACATTTATGTTTACGTTTTTCAAAATTTTTATTGACATCAATATTTATTTATCAATAGTTTTAGACGAATAAATTTCTTGTACGTTTTACCAAAAATTTACACTAATCGAATGAATATTGGGTACGATTGATTGATCGATCTTTTACAAATATTTTTTTATATTGATATATTGTTTACGATGTCGGACACATCGTTTTTGGCCAAACAACAGCTTCACGTATGGAAAAAGATTGGTGAAGGATCGTTTTCGAAGGTTTATTTGACAAAATTTGGTGAAATTGTGAATGAAAAAGTAACGCTGGTGGCTACGAAAGTGATCAACAAGAACCGCGTTTCCGTTAAATTCGTCGAAAAATTCTTACCTCGAGAACTCGACGTGCTAGTTAAACTCAGACATCCGTTCATAGTACAGGCAAGTTAATGTTATACTGTATTTATTTAAACATTAAATTTGAACACTTAATTATTGAATACATTTTGTTAAATGATTTATCTATAAATAGAAATTATCTGGAAAACAAAATGTTGGAAACAACAAAACTTGAACCGATAAACTTGAGATAAAAATGATTAAGAATAGACAATTTTCTAATCGATAAACTAGGAATCTAAATTAGTTATTTGAAAAATAAATCTGAAATCTGGATTATTTGGAATAGATAATTTTTGAACCAACAAAACTTGAAATTTATGAACCACAAAACAGTGGTTCTAGGAAATTTCAGGGAAAGACATTTTGGCATTAGACGTTTCAGTGAATAAACATGTTAACGAATGGATATTTTGATGATAGGATAGGATATTTTTGTGAAATTTTATTAGGTACCTATTAGAAATATATAGGAAGTTTTAATTTATTCAATAATTTTAAAAAAATAAGTTCTTAATAATTAGTAGTATCTAATTATTAACTTATTACAATTTTTAAATAATATTACTATACAAAATATAAAGAATAATATATAAAGAACCTTCAGTTTAAAGGTAATATTAACCAACAATTACATTTTATTCCTTAAGTTTAAATTTATTTCGTAAACAATATTATCTTCAAAAGTTCATTTTTCATTCACACTGCAATAGTCCTATCAAATCTTTTAAATACACAGATTATTGTTTTTATAATAATACATTCGAGCCCACTAATATCAATTTCTCACTTTGTCTATTCTTTAGACTAAGTATGAGGTTAGTGACAGTTATCTGGTGACCTTTGTCGCGTCACATGCAGGTGTTATGAGCACCATTGTATTTCTCAGATACCAAGCGATCGTATTATTAAGTATGTTATTTTTTATAATATAGTATATTCATTTTTAACCTTTGAAATTTTTTTCCTATAGATTTTTATTACTTTGACCTAATCAAAAAGGTAGTTATTAGCTAACAAAAATGTTATGTTTTTTAATAATTTTTGTATAATTTATGTTATAATATAAAAACAGATTGTAAAAAAGTATATCGTAATAATTACCATATAATTTGATTAAATATACCTAAATTTATAAAAAAATATGTTCAATCGCTAATGGTACATAATCTATATATGTGTTGTTTAAGTTTTGAGTACTTATCCATTCCAACACATCAAGTTAATAACAGATAATTATAAAAAGTTAATCGTGTATCCCATAGATATTGCGCGACAATCGATGTTGCACCAAATGACGCGACTAATGCAGTGGTAAAACATTCGAGTACGAATATTATTTCATCATTATTTATTAGTTACCTATTTGTTAAAAATTATTAATGAATTGAACATGTTTAAATTTTGATCTAAGTATAAAAAACTCACAAATATCATTAATTTATTTTATATAAATTGAATTAAATAAATATGACAATTAACTGTAAATAGTTAAGTAGTGGGTAATAGTTTTATAATATCATGTTTAATTAAATATTATTGTGTTATTTCAATATTTTTTATAATCAAATTGAATAATTGCAATTATTCAATTATAATTTAATTAAATAAGTTCCCGTGATATAGGTACGACATAATGGGCTATGTATACGATATTCGTACACCTAATTTTAAATAAACATACACATACAATTTTCATTCTTTCAACACTGAAAAGAGTTAATATTTTGAAGAGCTTACAAAACCTGTATTTTGATATCATCTATTACTTACTCCCCCACCAAATTGGCACCAATAAATTTCATTTAAATTCGTGGTAACTCGATCGAGTTATTGAAGTTCAATATTGGTCATTTCCATATTTATCTATGTTAATTTAAATTTAATAAATTTATTTTATTTTATTTTATTAATTTTAATATATTTTAATAAATTTATATATGGTTGTATCTGTGTTAGATGGCTAAGGTGCGTTTAAAGAGGGAAGATATAGAGGCAGCAAGAGTAGTAAAGGGAATTTATGTTGAAGAAAATACCAAAAAAGAGGTGGGGATATTAGTGAGAATAATGTGGGAAATCGAGTTCTGTGAAAGTTGAGGACTAGGATAGTCGATTTCAAATAGTTGGGAGAGAAAGCGAAGGAAAAAAAGAAAAATAATATAATATTATATCGAGATTTGTAGTTTCTAAATAATTTTGATTTAAGATTTATCTATAACAAGTTAATGTCATTCAAAATTTTAACGATCCCGAATAATGTCTATTCAAATTAAAGAAATCCAAGGATTCCTTTAATGCAAGAAAAAATGAACATGTATTGAATCGTTTGTACTTGATTTAACTAAAAATTTGGTACCCTTGAAAAATATATCCGTTGCTCTGTTCGTTAGATATGGTAATTTGAAAAATGACACGTAGCACGATAGGCTCCATCGGCTCACCGTCTGCCTATTCATGCATTTCTTCGATGCGTCTTCATTCATTTATTTATATATTAACATAAAATTTAAAATATTCAAAATGAAAAGCAGTTTAAGGTTTTTATATTACAAAAGCGTAGATATTGTAACGGTACAAAAGATCGATTAATATTACATAACGAAATATATGACGACATCTAGCGGTGAAATGAACGAATACCAAAATACAACGACGAAACGAGTAGGCACGAGGCTATTCGGAGGAAAAATGTAACAGACATGAAGCGCGGCAGTATAATCCGATGCAAGGAATAATCAGACCAGAGTGCACGGACATCGACAGACCAATTCGGAACACCGGAAAAAATGAAGAAGAAACGAAAAACAAACGCGAAGATAAAACGAAACCAAAACCAAAACATTATGAGTAATAATTACGATATAATTATTACTCATACGACGAACAACATAAGTCGCAACGTGAAACGGAGTTTATAAACCGAAGCGGTGCAATTATGGAAACGGCATTCGGTTAGGTTAGGTTAGGTTAGGTTAGGCTAACCTAACCTAACCTAACCTAACCGATCGTCACCTCATTCTCTGGTTTCAAACATCATATATTATTTAACTATAATATATGATAGAAACTGGAGACCACCTAGTGTACAGCGACGACTCGAACGTTGGACCAAGGCGGCAGCTACGGCGATTACGGACCATCGGACCAAGGCGAAGACAACAGCAGCGGCCCATCCAGTTCCGGACCATCCGACGGGACTATCTAGCCACGGACGACCCCTCTCTTCCCCACTCGGTCACTTGAACGTTGTGCCACTCCCCTCTCCCACCTTCCGGCTACTTGAACTTTGTACCGTCCTCCCGCGAACCCCTCCCGGGCGATAGACTGAGAGCTCTGATGTAGGGAACGTCCCTCTCGGACGTAGAGCTCATAGAATTTATCCCCCCCCCCTTGATTATATGTAAAGTCGCAGGACTAAATAATATATAGTAATAAATTAATTATTGGAAGTGTAAATAAAATTTCGACGAGCAGTTTCAAATAAATAAAATACAGCATTATCAAACCCAACTCATTGTTCCTCATCTAAGGTGCAGGGACCCTTATAAAGTCTCCTGTATCAATATTTTGCTATAATCTGGTACAAATATTAAAGGTAGAAAACGTTGAATTTAACCATAGTTTATACATTTTTTCGTTTTTATTAGTATTATATATTTTCAAATTTCATAATCATCTCTTGATGAGTAATATTTAATATTTCCTCATCTAAAATTATGTTTTCAAAGAAAGTAGTAGAAGTAACACACATTTTTGAATTCAGTAATTATTTTACGTTGTTAAATTCTGAATTCAAAATGCACGTCTACTTGGGTTCTTCCTTAAATATCCAGTTACAACACAATGGTATAGAATAATTGGGTTCAAATCCATCAATATCACCGACCTTTGGTAAGAACTATATGGAATGCACTACGTTTTTATAAAAGTATAAAGAATTATACGGAGTGCCTAATATTTGACAATAAATTCCAATGCTATGATTACATATTACAAAATAAAAATAATTTGGTCAAAACGTAATCAGTAGTGATATTTAGGAAAACCCATAAAATACATGTATTAATATCTATATATCTAATATTGGTTAGGTTTTTAATGAAAAAACTTATAAATTATGAATAAAACGTTTTCTACTTTAATATTTATTATTTCAATAGGATGTTGGTATCAGCTTGTAGAAAAATATCTAAGCTTTTGTAATATGAAAACCACATTTTATTTTGAGTATTTTAAGTTGATATATAAATAAACAAATGAAGACTAGTCGAAGAAATAAGTGTATTATAATAGGTGGGCGGCCAACCGATGAAACTTATTATTTCACGCTTCATTTTAAAATATATTTTAAAGCAATGATAAACTATTTTTACCAAAATTCTTAATTTTTCCGCTCTACTATATAAATAGTTAAACTAACTACATAATTTTTTGACATTTTTCCTTAGATATAATTTAATAAATATTTACTAATTATCAGATTCTAATAAATTACTATCCAAAGTTTTTATACGCATGCTAAATTCTAATATACCTATTATATACGATACAATGTTATAACTAGGGCCGGATGTTGATGTCTTTTGCGGTTTTTTTATAGAACGTCTTAGGTGATGATTTCCTAGATAATAATGTGATTCGATAACATACGAATCTAATTGATTGATTTTTATTTTGTATTTTTTTGTAGTTTTAAGTAATTTTTAAACTATTTTTTAATAAACGACAGAAAAACACGTGTTTATAATATATATATATTTTTTTTTATTAGATATTATACGTAAAGTAATTATTATTCTTACTTTGCGTTATATATATTTTTTCACTAACAATTTTATATTTATGCATACATATTACATATTATTTTATTACATTATTATATTAAAAATATACATTACACCGTAAAAAGTTTGAGAAAAGCTGCAAATCAAAAATATAAAATACATCGTATAATTTATATTATACATATACGATACGATAGGTACCTATAATATAAATTAAATTTTTTGAAGGGCATTTTTTGTATTTTTAGTTCATAAATACTTTTTTTTGGGCCACAGTTACCACAGTCCGTTGTATTTTAATACATATTTTTAAAACTCACATCTTGGATACACTATAAACCAAATTTTAAAATGTTTAGAGTTTCAAATAGGGGTGGATCTGAAGCTCATTTAAAAAGGGTGAATAAGGATAGTTATACAATTATGAACTGATCCCCCTCTAAAAATTAATTTTATACTTTTCAAATACCCCTATTTCAAAGCAACGATAAAAATTTAGACAATTAAAATAATCGCAATACTTTTAAAACTTAACATACTTAAAATTTTTCGACCAAAACCTCTATTATTAGTTCACAAATTATACATAAACACTAAGCAGTAATGATAATCTGTTAACGATTATCGGTAAATTTAGTAAATTATAATTGATTTTTAGTACAATGTTCCAAAAATGTACTCCCGCCAAATCTTATTATAAACGTCTCTCTATTCTATACATTTTTATACCATATTTCTTTGTAGAGTTTGATTTACGAAATATGTCGTCGTAAAATACAATAATATCTTAAAATATCGTATGAAAATATGGGTAATTTAAAATTTTTAGAAATTTATTAGATTTATTTTTCAAGACACAATAATAGTCTGAAATGGTTACGAGTATCACAGATGGAACCATTAACTGCTTTAAACAGAAATACAGTTGAATTACATAGGTAACCGATAACCGATTAACTGTACGTTCTTATATCTCGTGGTCATCAGTGCTTATCATTCCTCGAAAATTTTTCTGATAATCTCATCTTCTCCGTAAATAGTTTCGTGCGCAGGTTTAAATGATTTCAAAATATCAATATGATCTTCCTTGAATCACGATTAATTTAGTATAGGTACTTGAATGATTTTTTTTTCCACCATATTAATGGTACCCAAGACGAATCCTGTGCTCTTTTCCGGAAATTTTTAATTTTGTTTTATGTGCGCTGTGCGAATGCGTCCCTACGGATGACGGTGAAAACATTCTAACTATGCACAAATGTATGACAAACCTTCGTGCGGCCTTGAATAATACAGCAAACCCCACATAAGTGTGTTTGGCGAATGACTAGTTCAGTTTTATTAAATTCCGCCTACAAACTTTACTTTTGAATGAAACAATATAGTATTACAGGTATATGTGTATAATATGTATACTATACATATTATACACATATACCTGTTATATACCTATACATTGTATAGGTATTACCTAATATGTACGGAATAAAGTGTTTTATACGAGCATGTGAAATCCTCCTGCAATAAGAAATAAACCTATGTGATACGTAATTTAATGATCAAAATAAATGAATATTTTAAACGTTTTTAAATATTTTCCAGTTTTTAATTGTCATTTTAACCGTAAGAGGTTACCACACGGATGATTTTCAATAGCAAAAAAATGTACACCCAAAATAAAAACGAAAAGGCAGTAAACAATTATTTCAGAGTTACAAAATGTTATGTTATAAATGTAATGTTCTGGTTATACAATTTTTACAAGACAACATTTAGATGACATCCGTATCGGCTAGGTTAAAATCTTGATTACGAAAAAGTTACATTAATTTAAAATACATAAATGAAGTATTTCTGAAAAATGTCCATCGTCTACATATTTTAATTCTAAATACCACGTTCACATTAATGATATATTCAACAATAAAAAATGAGTTATACATTATACATTTTAACATTTTTAACGTTCAAATATAGTCAATGCAATGGAGGTCTAAAAAAAATGTTAAATTGGAATGTTTGGAAACTTGGGAAAACGTATTTTTATGATCTCCTGATTGATAAAAAAAAAATAAATCTGAAGACCTGGAAGTGTTCCCAATTTTCATATCGTCCACACAATCACTAGCCTTCTATAGAACGGATCCTAAATACTTGAATTTCTCAATCTTCCCACTTCATTCCCCCACCAACTTCATTATTCGCCTTTCCCTGTTCACCCTTTCTCCAAAATCATACTCCATATATGTTTTGTTTTATTCCTACTGATCCTTAATCTTTACCTTTAAGAGCTTCAAACAATAACGTACGCTTGGAATCAATTGAGTATTCTTCTTAACGTATCAAAGCCTTCCATTATGACTTTTATCGCTGTAGTATTCCTTTGCAATTTGTTGATCACGTTAATAACGTTTCTTTGAAAATTATAAGCGACTCAGTTAAATACTTGGGCTTTACTTTGATCCAATATATTTTTAATAAAGCATTAAATCTTATTGGTTTCATGAATCATGTATCAGCTGAATTCAAACTAGTCACTCGATTTAAGGTCCTTTTCAGTTCCATAGTTCGTCATGTTCTTGAATATGGCTTTGTCCTTTGGGACACCCCTCCTATCGGTACTGCTGGAAATATGGCGGAAAGTGTCCAGAAAAAATGCCTGCGTCATGTTGCACATAAACTACATATACTCTATTCCTCTCATGACTATTCTCCTGTCGAATGTATTGATTCCTTGAAAAGTCTTGCAGACACTAGGCAAACATCAAATTTCTAATCAACCTTATCTCCTCTGAGATCTACTGTCCCGAATTATTATCCCGTGTATCATTTAATGTTCCTCACCGTCGTACTCGTTCCCCTGTCCCCTTCCATATACCATTTTCTTAATTCTCTCGTTATTCATCTTAGACGGATTGCAAATAATAACCCCTCTTTTTCTCTCTCATATTAGCCAGTCAAGTTTCTATACACACACACACATATATATATATACACCTATTGTTATTATATATTTAATATTTATACCTATTGTTCCATAAATATACCTCATAATGTTATTATTAATACTCGTTGTCAGTCTTAACTAATGCATATTTCACCTGTTGTGTATTGGGCCCGATCCCGTGCAGTCAATAAAATAAAATAAAATATCGCGCCTGGATCTTCAGACCAGTCGGTTAACCGTAATTTCTATAGTTTTCTACGGTGCAGGTGTACAGCATCTATCAGTTCGGTTACAAGATCTACATAAACATGGAGTACGCGGTGAACGGAGACATGTTCACGTATTTACGGAAGTCGACGATGACGGAGCCGCAGATCCGCACGTGGCTACTGCAGATCCTGTGGGCGTTCCGGTACATGCACACACTGGGCGTGGTCCACAGGGACCTGAAGTGCGAGAACATACTGCTGACGGCCAACTATAATCTCCGGATAGCCGATTTCGGGTTCGCCCGGTTCGTGGACGTGTCCCGGAACCCGTCCGTGACCACGGTGTGCGGCACGATGGCATACTCGGCGCCAGAACTGCTGTCCGCCACGCGCCCGTACAACCCGATGGGCGTGGACGTGTGGGCCATCGGTGTCGTCCTGTTCCTGATGGCCAACAACGTGGCACCGTTCCGAAACAAGCGCAAAGAAGATATATACAAGAAACAGGTAAGCCCGTCGGGGTTACGTGTCGTCGAAAGGACGACACGAAAACGACGGAAGCAAAAAAAAAAGAAGGGGGCGAAATTAAAAATAGCTAGTGGAAAAGATCGAAAAAAGAGGAAAAAGTTATTTTATGTTCAAGTGACTATTTAAACGGGGGGTTTTTTTTTTCAATATTATTATATTTTAAATATATATACATATCTGATATATTATTATATGTTTATATACCGTCTTGTAATATATAAACTCGTATGATTACAACTAGGTCTCGGATGTTGATGCCCAAAAAAATCTTTAAAAATTCCGTTGAAACCTACAAAAATGCCCTTAAAAAATAAAGTTTATAATCTAAAAACATAAAAAAAATACCAAAATAAAAACACAATTGGTTAAATTACTTAAATTATATATTCTATTAAGCGTATTATATAGTAGTATATATTTTATACGACGAATAAAATATATCTTATTTGCAGTTTTCTCGAACTTTATGGAGTATTGTACATTTTTAAAACTAAAATGTATGTACAAATGTTAAATTGTACCTAAGTAAAAAAATATATATTACATAAAATAATAATTAAAAAATATATTATATATGTAAATTAATAATAAAAATGATAATAGTAAACTCGTAATTTTTCTGTTATGAAATTTTTCGAAAAAAATTTTAAAAACAACCTAAAATTACATTAAAATACCAAAAATGACTTAATAAATAAAAAAAAGCCAAAAAATGAAAAATAATAATTAGTTATTTAGATGCGTATTTTATTGAATCACATTTTAAGCGAGGAAAATATGGCCTAAGACATTCCAAAAATAAGAATAAAAAATTCAAAAGTCATCAACACCCAGGCTCTAATTATAATCAATCAATTGATTATTTTGGCTATTAACAATGGTGTTTTATCAAGTTTAATTACACTTATAATACATTTATTATGATGAATTTATAAATATTAAATAGGTAGTATTAATAATGTTATTAATATTAAGATATAAAATGACTTTTCATCCTTTTTTTGTTTTCTTCATTTTTGCGTTCGTCCTTCTTACGTGGACCCAGTTACAAATACAGGCAAGGTGTAACAATACACAAGTGATGTTTACCTATTACACTATACACCGGATACATTCACTAAGCCAGTCCATGCTACTTTTAACCCTAAATTATTATGTATATTTATTCATTTTTTTAACTATGTTTAAGTGTGCTTAAAAAATGTTTTACAATATATCGATTTCTGTGTGACTTTAAGAATAGTGTCCTATGGCGATACAAACTTTCGTTTATTTATTTTTGTAGTTATTTTAATTGTTATAATAATGAATAATTAATTATATACTCTCCTTTTAAATTTAATATGGGTTTAAAAATAAATAATTATACGAATATAATATTGTTTGATAACTAATAATATTTAGTAAAGTAATAAATACCCTCATAAATGTTTTGTGAATCATACAATTTCTCATTATAATCTTCAAAATAATGAACATTTATTTAAACTTTCAAATAGTTTTCACAAGATTATGTTGCTAAATAATATTTAATTACTTATCAAATTTAGAAAACATTTTTATATTTATTATGTCTAGAACATATTATTCGATATTTAAACATAGGAATATACCTACTTAAGTACATAGATACCTACCGATAAAAGACTCTGATAATTAATGATACGTTTTATATACCTAGTATAGACAGGGTTGGAAAGATATTAAAAAGTAGGTATCTAGATACAAGATATATATTACCTATAATATATATACCAAATATCTTTGGTACATAAAAGATACATTATATTTATTATTGTTTGAATTTCATTATCTTAAATTTACTTTGAAATTTGTAATAAATGTTACAAATAATATTAATATGTAATAAAACAAATTAATATGTAACTACAATATTTATAATAAAAATAAAATAAATCTTAAAATATAATAAGTAATACAAATTATAAATGACAAATATACAAAAAAATAACAAATAACAAATCAAATTCAATTGATAAAGTATTAATATTTTGATTTATCTTTAACCAATTTTAAATTTAAATTTTGTAAATTTGTTGATTAGGTAACTATCGCTTAGAATTGTCATATATTTTGTAATATTACTAATAAACTTAATTAATTAATAATAATTATATATTTGTTTATATTTTTATAATTAGTGTTTATTAAGTACAGGTGTTCATTTGTTTTTTAGTTTTACTGATATGATTTAGAAAAAATCTCTTTTTTTCACAGTTTAAAATATTAACCTTGGAGAAACATTTTGTATGTTACATTTTTCTTCTCGATTTATTTTTTTTTACAGTTTTCTATGTAGGTATCTTGTGTCTTTACGTTGAAAAAGATACAAGACCAAATACAAAACTTAGCAAGATTTAAGATACAAGCTTCATGTAATAGAAGTAAATAGATACAATATACACATAAGATAATATATAGATATATAAGATACTGCCCAGCACTGAGTATGGACTATAGAGGTATATAAATACCCCGTCCGTTTATGGTCATAAATTCGCGCAATGCTTGTTATGTTGTTTGTGAACTATATCTGTTAACATATTATTTATTATTATTTTATTTTTTTTACTAGTATGACGTAATAGTGGTTTTACATTACATTATACGAAATGTTTGTAGTCTCATCTAAAAGTGTCAACCACTAAAACTAAAATCGCACACGATTTCGCAAAAAGTTATATAATATGCGCCGCATGAACTTGTCCTCGTCATAATAAAAAAGTCACAAATCGATGGTCATAATATTGTACATACGGTATAGTGAATTCTTATTCAAAACTATTGTGGTTTACATTATTTATAAATAGGTACAAACGGTATATAAGTTACAGTGACCATATATAACTTATTATAAGACAATATTATTATCGAACATAATGAAAGTTAGGTTAGGTTGATTAGGAGAAGAATGTTTACTGTTCGGGACGTTTTATTTATTTATTTTTAATATTATTTTTGATTTAAGGTAGTTAAATAATAATTAATAAATGGGCTTCAATTAAAATAATTAAGAACTATGATTATATATACCTATTCGACATTTAACGTACAATATAATATATTATTTTATTTGACGTTATACATCTGAATTGCGTTGTTTCCAATATAATATAAATTTTGATACATTAATGATATATTAATAATAATTATGTTTTGGCCGTCGTCGCGTTATATATGTATTATATTTACGCCGCCAACATTCGCGTCCTTTATTAATCAACGAGATACGGAGGATTGTCGAAAATAAAAATAAATATTCATGCTTAATTCCCCGGATATTATTTATATATATATATAGTATATACAATACAAATATTAAACACTACTTGATATACATTCTGCGCAACCCTGTAGAGGGTTTATTTTTTTATTTTGGTCGTTTAGAAATACACTAAATGCTCGTTAACAACTTTGAATATTGTGATAAAGAACATTATGTCAAATAACAAAAGTTGTATCCCAGACGCGGGTCGTATTTTTATTTTTCATTTTTTTTTCAAGTCTTAAGTGTTTTAACATAAACAATATAATATATTATACAAGTATATATTTACACCACACCGAACGTGCTTAGCATATTTTCCGTAATGGCTACGATAATGAATAAATGTTTTCTATATTTCTATAGCCGCAAGTCGTTTTATTGTATTTTCGGCAGAAAATAAAAATACTCATATATTAATTTGTCGTTATTACGTTAACTAATTAGTATTAAAAAAAAACCTCTACGAAGACTATAAATTGTATACAACTATTAGTCGCGGGCATTAGTACGAATAGATTCTAAATCACAATATTTCTCAAACTGCAATTTTTTTCTTGCTTTTTTACATAAATGGCCACAAAAAATAACGTTTACATTTTGCGTTCTAAAAATAGAGTTCGTTTTGAACGAGTTACACAGAAGTAAAAGATTCTCACGAAAATTCAGTCACTGATTATCGTATTTACATTAGATAGAATCAAATTATATCAAGAATATATTATTAGTAGGTACCTACGTAAAATTATTTGAAAAATTATTACATGTGGGAATATGAAATAGTCCTATCTAATTTAAGCGTTATCAATGAATATAACGGTTCTACTTATTGACATTTTTTAATAACAATTTTTCATTTTTGAATAGATTGTAATCAACTAGTGATTAAAAAAAAAAGAAATGAACCTTTTACTCTAAGTTCACTAGTAAATGTAGTTAAATTATCATAGTACTAAATTCAAAAAAATGAATGGTTTTCAATAAATAAACAACAATTGAATGATTGCGGCTGGATTGCATATATGTTCATTAGTCACTTACAGACCGATAACATACTTATGAAGGTAAATTATAGGTTACAAGTCTGTAAATTACAGGCCTGATCTTAATTCAGATTAAAAGATTAATAAGATAAATAAAGTCATTATTATTACTATCAATTTCTACCATTAATATTATTGTTATCAAACAAAATGTGATATAAGTTAATTATTATTCGTGGTTAACCTTAAAATAAAAATTGATTTTATGCAATACCTTTGAAATTTTACAATAGATTCTATAGGACTTGTCAAATGAATAAGCTACATAACAACTAACAGGTCATTAATGTATAGATTGATTGATATTTATGCAACCCAGCTTTAAATTATTAAACAATATATCGGTAGATATTATACAGAGTCACAGGATTAAAAGTTTTTAACTCTACTCGGTATTTATTATTGAATTGTTTAGGATATAATTTCTAAAGTTTTAATATTTCTAAAGCAATTTGTATATACTCAGAATATTTATATCTCTATCTATAATTCATGGATGCGAATTATTCTACTCCGAGTTCAAAATATAATATGTACAAATTCAGAAAATTATATGAAAGAGCATTTTATCCAAAATCAGTGAATAGAATAGCTTTCGGTTTTTATTTATTATTAAAACGTATTTTCATTACCTACGTTCGACAGCCAAAATGCCATTATATTGATATATTCCTCACTTTTACAGAAATGTATTATTTTTAATATAAATTAATGATTGGTTAAGTTTGGTAATAAATAAACGTGTATATTTTTAGATAAAAAATGCCATTAAAAATGTGAAGTACGAATTCAGAATAAGCCTTCCAGGATTATATTATTATTTTGTCTAAAATTATGTTTTTAAAAGGTTTGTATCAGTTAGGCTTTCCGTCGTCGAATAACGGTGATTTTTTCGAAAAAATAGTACATACCAAAATAAATTATAAAATATATATAATGTTTGTATTGGGGGTCGACACTGGTCGAAACGCGTGTTTCAGCGCACTAGGTTCCCGATTCGACTCCCGGGTAGCAAATTAGGTAGCTAACAACTTATTGCTGGTGGGCGTCAGGTATCTGTGGCCAGCCGGCCATAATTATCAAACCCGCCCAATAACTTGGTAACTATGCTTTTCGTTTCTATCAAAAACCATCTTCGACTCCTTTAATATGTGAAAGTGCAAACCTGAGCATGTTAGATATTGGGAAATAAGAGGATGTAAAACTGTTAATTTATTTTCCATAATATTTATATTACTATTTTGGACATATAGATGGCTAGAGAATATACATTTCGAAAAGTGTTGGATCGGAGCGAATCTCTGAAAGATTTAACCGCCTCGTTTCTGGAACCGGATACGATCAAGCGTGCAAGGATAAAGAGTGTTTTGCTTCATCCGTGGCTGAAATCGGACATTAACATCAAAACTCCGGCTTTTGTACATAATGTTTCAGAAATAGTTGATACACAGAAGACCGTGATGAAAGTGCCTATAATCACGCAGTCTACTTTAAAGGTGTCTCAATTCAATTATCAAATGGCAGAAAATATCAAATCAACTAGTGCTTTTAACGAAATATTTACAGTGATCGATGAACACGAAGATACATTATTTTAGTCATACACACACACACACACACACACACACACACACACACACACACACACACACACACACACACACACACACATATATATATACATATATGTAAATATATAATATAATGTTTTCAGAATTTTATAAAAAAAAAATAATTAATTTCACTAACTGTAATACTATTTACCGGGTTACAGTAATTATGGTGTAACTCGTTTACGTATATATTAGTAAATTAAATTAGTAATCAACGTATTATACTATCTGTAAGACACTGATCAGACCAGTGGTGGACAAAAAGTGGTAGAAATGGCAAAAGGAACGGATGGTCACAAAAACAAAAAAAAAAAAATGAACAATACGTCATCTGCACATCAACATCAAATCCATATTGGTTACAACATTTTATTGTAATTTAGAAAATCATATTGATTCTAGGGGATTTGCCGTTTTCAATGAGTATTGATTTTTCTAGCGTATTATAAACGTGTGCGATATAATTTAAAATAATGTCAACCATTTTTATGTTAAATATAGATTTTTTTTATTCTGAAAGTTTTACTAAGGAAATCCGAAAAGAGCCTTTAATTTAAATTTCAAAACACTATAAATGTATAAAATTATGAGAATTCCAGGCTTGTTAAGGTGGATAATATCGAACTCAATATATACTTCCCATTTTATATCTCCTCCATGGTTAAACTATATGTGTAAATCCAGAAAGCGTAGGTATACATTTGTATAAATTACCGTGTTTGGCCGGTGCAACATAAATCCCGTAAACCCAAATAGGTATACTCAAGTATGGATGTAAATGCATTTCCCAAAGTCCTATTTGTATATACCGGTGGACTTATATATACCGTAGTTAATAATACACATTGTACTAAAAACCGGACAAATATATGTACTAAAAAAAAATATTTAAATGATATATGAAAAATGATTGAAATATTAAAAAAAAATACATTTATTTACAAATAAATAAAATAGTATAAAAAAAATGTAATAATAAAATATGAGTGATCCAAGATTTTTAACGTGTCAATTCATCTGTAAATTTAAATAAAATAAATAAATAATTATATATATATATATATATATATATATATTTAAACATTACTTTACATTTACAATAGTAAAATAAATTTTAAAAAATCTTTTCGAAATATGCAAAACTATACTTGAAAATGGTATACCTACATAGCTGTTATTTTATAAAAACAAAAATACGGGAAATAGGAATCAATACGCATATAGTACACACTCGTATCTATAATATTGTTAATTTTTATTACAGTATTTAGATTAGGTACCTGCAACTTATAATTTTTATAAAAATGTAAATACAGCAAGTCAATAATTGGAACTGAATTATGAAGAACTAGTTTTGTAACCAGTTATTGAATTAAAATTCAAGTACAGCCAGTACAGGAATCTAAAATTGTAATTATTTAATGAAAATCTAATTTTATCCACTATTTAATAATATAATTTAACTATTAGATAATATTTAGTGGAAATCCTGTTTTAACGAGAACTAAAACCAATACTTCTATGTACCTAATACGATTTAAAGAACCGAAACTAGAACCCGAACCGAAAATGACATTCCGTTTCTTGCAGAAAGTTCCGGGGTTAGAATAAAAGGGTTCCATATAATATTTATACATTTTTCAGATGAGTGATTTTTTGTTTCTTGATCACTACGATTGCGAATATCGGAACGATTTATTTTAGTTATTTTATATAAATATATATTTTTATATATTTTTTAATTGATCGAGAAAAAAAAATTAAGATGTTTTAGCTACTTTCGTTCAAAAAATTATTCTGATAAGTTATTGTACCAATGACATTTTGTATTCGATATGGAACTTTTTTATTCTAAATGTAAATAACAGTGTATTAGTTAGAGCTAATTTATTCTATAAAATATTGTTAATATTATTAATTTTAATAAATTAAATAGTGTTATCTATTGATGACCATAATTGACCGATAAGAGTTCTCATCGAGAGTTAAGTACTTTTTCAATTCAGACTAACTCTCAAAATAAAAGTCCCTTTAAATTCTAAAAAATACGTAAACATTTAACGAAATAATATCTTAAAAAAGCTGTTTTTTTTTTTCAAATTTAGCAGTTAGAACTTAAAGATATTTTATTTTAAGCATACGTAGTATAGTTTATGTTAAAGTGGAATAAGGCATATAGATTATTAATTGTTCAATATATAGTCAATGTAGTTATATACACTGTCATGTACTCATGTCATTACCTGTTTAGGATGAATACCGTGTTTGTCACGAAACAATATCTAAAGTGTGTACTAGTACATATTTCGAAAGTTTTCTCGTTGTTTTATGATTATCCTTAAAATATTCTGATTTATACGGTGCAAAATAGTTTTTAAACCTTTAGAAAGGCACTTATATTCTACTCAAATACACGCGATCACGGGCCACGGACAGAATAACAACAAAAAAACAAATATACATTATAATATATTGTCAAGTCAAAAAAACTTTCACTCCACCGCTCAAAAATAAAAAATAAAAATAAAATCAATACGAATATGCGAAATAAATCTGATTCAAATGCAATTATTTCATTATAATATCTCGCTTTGTGGTTTCGTGACATTTAAACTTCGTTTCATCAACATCCGTCGATTTCATTTGATTTGATTTTCAAATTTAATATTATCATTGCGTATTTCTAAACACAGATTTAAAGTTCAAATAATCAAGGAAAATATTATTTATAATACAACAAAATATAGAAAAAAAAGAGCTATATTATAATGATTATTTTACAATAGCTCGGTGTGATATACATAACATTTTTTTTTAAAGTACCAACTAGAACCAATTTCCTATAATAAAATCATTTTACTTCAAAACTCCTGTTCGAATCTTTCTATCTGACATAAATGTATAGAGGTAAAAAAAACCCCATCTTAAAACTAATAGGTATATTCATTTTTTTATTCAGAATCTAAAAATTGATGTATTTGTATAATATTGATAATATCTAGTCTTGACAGCAAAGGTAAATTAAATAATCTACTGATAAACTCCATAGAAAATCTTGTAGACACTTTAGAATTACACGGGTGAAATCAGTTTGTTTTAATAAAAAAAGTTGAAACAATTGAAATATAAAGTAGTAATTATTAATAATAAATAATCATACTCAACATTAAAACGTTAAAATGAAAAAATGAAACACCCTTAAAATAATATGTTCTAATAAATGATAAACGTATCGAATAATAATAAATAATCGAAGTATTGTGTTAAAAAAAAAGATAATTCTTATCGTATAAATCAAAGTTTATAACTAGAAAAATATATTGTCCAGGAGAACAGACTAATAATTCCATAACAAAATGATTGCATTTTACATTTAATTTTATATTTAATAACTTTTATACAAATTACTAAATTTAGTAAAAAATATACACAATATATTAGATTATAGTTACTTTCGCGAATATTTTTCAAATTTTGTTATTCACTGAAATTTTTTTTTTGAAATTTTATATTGTCACCATTTTTGAGCGATACGTTAGATTTTTTTTAGCAACGTGATTACGATTAAATCCATTTATGATTTTCAATTCCGCTATTAGATATATAATAGTTAACTAAATTTATTTAAAATTTATTTTACAAAACTTTTTGAAATAATGTCACCTAGTACCTATTTAATATTATATCTCGATTAATATTTATTTTATCGAAAAACTTCTCTCATTCCATATTTTACGCTCCAAATGAAATTCAATTTATATATATATATATATTTTGAATTTTATGGAAATGTAATACTTTAGTGAAGCTTTTATTTGTTAGGTCATTTCAAACAATAGATTATTATCTCGATTAACATTGTTTTGTTTTTATCTCTTTTGTGGATAATTTGAGCTCCAAGCGGAATTGATAATAAAAGTGATTTAATTTAATTATCTTTTTATTATAAGTTCATGAAATTCCATATAGAACTACACGAGACTTTAACAATTAGTAATTATTGAAAACCAAGATAATAGCAATGAAATTTTTTTCGTATACTGCAGCACTTTCTGAATTGTATTTGTACAGTATATTAGTTAACTAGCTATCTGATAAAATCTTTGAAATTTTTTGTCGCAATTCTCGTTTCGTTTGAACGTTTTTTTTTTTCCAGTCAATAGTTTATTAATTAATCGTTATATTATATTCGAATCTAAAAAAATGAATAGTTATAATTTTCAACAATTTTCTTAAAGATTTAAAGTTTAAACAAACTAATTCATAAATATACTTTGAACGGGCGAAATACGAATGATCCAAATTTTAAATGAAAATTTAATTGCTATTTCATAACTATCTTTAAAAATCTTATTTTAAATTCAAGGTTTTTGTTGTTCAATATTTTATCGTTTGTGATTTTGAATTTTAATTAAAGATTTGGTCATACTCAAATATAGAGTTGTTTATAATATGCGTTTATTGCAAAAAATGTTATTCCATTTGTTCCAAATTTTTTGAAGGTATTATATTATCATCATGAGGGTACATTAATCCGGGTTGGACATTTTTACGATGGACAAAATAATAATATAAAAAAAAAATTATTTGGTTTGAAGAAAAATGTCATCATGACTGTAATTTAAAGCTAAAAATGTGAAGTTGAATTTTAATTTAGCGTAATTAACAGATAAAACTAAAATGGATTTAAATAAAAAAAAAGAAGAGCTATAATAAAAATGCATTTTTTCTCGGTGTTACGTGACCTAACTTAAACGAAAAAAAAATATGTAAAATACTTAAATATATATTTGTTATGTATAAAAAATATATATAGCTGATGGATTTTATCACAACACACGATTTTGACAAAATAAAATAACATTTTCAATGTTATAGTAGATAACAATATTCGAAACAAATAAATCGATAAGGTAAGTGGGAAAATATTTTCAATTTAATTGTTATACTTAACAGTTAATTATCTGGACCAAAAATAAAAAAGATAAGTATATTTACCTAGTTATTATAAAACATGTTAAGTTACAATATTAAATATAATTTGAATTTCTTTAAGATGACCTGATATACCTGACACCGTAATTTCCGATATAACTTATTTAAGCCACAAATCAATTTTTTTTTTTTTATTAAATGTTTAATATTCGTAAAGTATCAAAACGTTATCTATGTTCTAAATAGATAGTTTTTTTTTTTTTTTATAACATAAATTAAATTAAAATTATTTATTCATATCAAAATTTGTTTTCATTTTATTTACTAAAAGTTTTTCAACATGTTATTGCAGTGTTAATCAAAAAAAATATTCTTATAAAGTTCTCCTTTATGTAAAATAAAAATCTTAGAATTCCATCATAAATACGGTTCGAGAAAATTTGGTGCATGCAAAACTTGTTTTCGGTCAAATATTGCGATATTACAATAATAAAATGCATAGCGTGGCCTATGCATAGGTACTGCATATCGGGACTATTTAAAAATGTCTTTTAAAATCAATTAAAAAATTTTTCAATTGTTAGATTTCCATTTTTCATAAAAATATCTTTAAAATGACCCACATAGAATCCGTTAAAACCGAGTGCATGACGTCCAACGACTTTTGTGATCGAACCTTACCTCAGCCAACTACCAAATTGTATTATAAACATTTTAATCTATTTTCGTATTTTCAAATACTATAAATATGCATTTTATCATGATAAATATTTTCCACTTGTGAGTTTTGACGGAAATACCGAATGAATTTTTTTTGCTTACAAAATTCTCGTCTTTACGAATATTTTTATACACCGAACGTATTAATACTGATTATACGCATTATTAATGTTTTTTTTTTTTTTATTTTTTTTTACCTGACTTTATATCGTTTGACATGTTCAGTCATTTGATTTTTCGATCTCAGAAAATATCCCGATTATTGGTCATAAATATATTGCCAAAGCAATGTGTTTTGTGTTTAGTCGCCCCGGACGAATGTCCTTGGGCGACTGTCATTACGTGTATGTATTTGTTATGTTGAGGGACTTTTATTGTTAAATACTAACAATAGAATGGTGGACAGACAGCTTTTTTTCTCATTATCATTGTCAAAACCAGATGTGGTCGAAAGAAAGTATTCGTCGAAGATAGTTACACTTTGATTAACTCCTATATTTTTTCGCAAATGTAAACTGTATCGATTTTAGATTTCTAAACATAACCACGCCTATTACAGTGTAGTCACCTTATACGCCCGTTGCGTCCGTCCGTCTGTATAGTTACTAGCATAGCATAAATAAATAGGCATGTCAGCTATAATTCCATTTTCCCTATCACTACGCATGTTCCCCAGACATGGAATAAACGATAACAATATCATGGATGAAATAGTTTTGCTATCTAAATAATAATATAGGTACAAAGGTGAAACACGTTTTGAATAAACGAAATGATAATGCAAGTGTTTTATTAATAGATATTTTAATTCATAACAATATTACAATAATTTTAAATTAAGCCGGTAATAATTTTTCCTCGAATTTCGTCATTCATTCCATGTCTGGGGAACATTTTCTGCGCCGTGTTATCTAACTGATATGCCTATTTACTTACGCCACGTTTACTAGTACATATTATAGTTACGAGTTTGTTGATTTTCCGATACCAGAGAGATTAGAATCTAATCTCCCCGGTATCATAGCTGGGTGACCAAACGTACCGTTTTTCAGCATTGTCCCAACAAACTTCCAGCGATACGCTCATTGTCCCGTTTTTTAACGTAGGTCCCGTTTATTTCACTTTTTATTTTGATTTTATTTTTTTACTTAAATAGGTCCCATTTAATAAAGTGAAATAGCGAAAAAGTGAATTGTCAATTTTTTTTTTTTTTTTACTTGATTTTCAGAAAAATTAAAACTGTCGATATACCGATTAAAATCAAAAATAAATTTGTCACATTTTTATCATTTGTGGAAAAATGATATTATTTTTGTTATTTATTTGCCGTTTTTCAAAACAATTTCTCGGTTTTTGTGTTTCCGTTTTTTCACTGTTTTTTTTTTTTTTTAAACTTAGTTTTAAAAATTAAGTTAAAAAATGGTAACACAAATGCCATTGGGGGGATGAAAGGGGGATACGTGTTCCGTATTATAATTTTTGAAATATGATCACCCTAGATTATATTATATAATAGATATGTTTTATAATATTTTCATTACATAGTTTCAAGAACCATTGTTAGTTTGATTGACAGGTATGTGAATTACAACAGTAAACAAAAACGAAGTATTTAAACTTTCCCGCGTATTCAATAATTAATATTAAATCACAGAATACAATTATTATTTTATTCCGTGATTAATATTAATATTTTCGACATAATATTCTCAAGGAGTTTCCGAATCTACTGTATGCTTATATATTGATAACTACAGATAAAAATAATGTATATTATAATACCTAATGATAATGTAATTTTCGATAGAAGAAAAACTGTTTATTTTTCATTATATTAAGTTTGTTAGGACTTTTAAATGTAATTATTTTATATTTAAATGTTGTTTTGTTTTTAAAATATCCAATATTAAGCGTTATTTATTATAATTTAGCAAATTGTAAGTATTTTAGTGTCAAAAAGTCAATAGGCAAATTTTTTTTTTTTACCTACTAACTCAGGTCTAACTTATTATATATTTCTTAACTTTTTGACAAAAAAACTTTGTAATTTATTAATTTTTGTCGCAAATAGTTCATTGAAGGTTTAAAATGAAAATTAATTGAAAAAAAAAACATTGTTACAATTTACTTCAAGATCATATAAACCGCAACACCAATTATAAAAATTAAAAAAATATATACTTAGATAGTAATTTTTTAAAATATAATTGTATACCATCTAAGCTGATATTCGTATGATGTAATTTTAATATTACAATATAAATGGTTGAAAAAAAATTGAATATTTAACACCATTAAAATGATACCAAGTAGTAAAATTTGTTGTAATTCACCCTGTTTTACGGTACTAGAGAGATACTCGTAGATATTATTCGTTTTATTTTGTAATGTTATAAAATTATTGTTTAAACTACGTTTAGAAACACTCGCAGAGGGGGCTTTCCAAACTTGTTTAGTTTTACTTCAAAAACATTATCATGAATTACCGAACAAACAACGAGTATTTCGGAAAAATTAAATATTGCTAATTTACCAATATATAGGTGTACAACATATGCGGACCGTCAAAATGAAATTTTAAAAAAATTTATAATACCTATATAAGAAATTAGTCGGGAAACTATTGACAAACGACTTACACTTTATAACTCATGTCTCTGTGTGAATCCAGATTATTCGATAATAAACGCGTGACATATAATAAATATTTGTGCAGTAATATATTGATACACCTATTCAACTATCGTACAACTGGAAGTTTCCATGCATGGAATGGTACCAAAGACGACAACAACCATTGCATTGTCAACCAGATAATATGAATAATTTTGTAGATTTCTCAACATACATATTATACGACTTACATACACGAAATATCAAAAAGTTAACGAGACAATCATCATGGAGGACCTCGTATGACGCGACATTTGAAATCATAACTGGTTGCAGCATTTTTACGGAAACAACTGAAATACTTTTCGAAATACAATTTTGTATATCAATATCTACCATTAAATAGAGAATTTAGAGAAGACGCAGAAGGACTTCGCGTGCAATTTGGTGATCTAACAGACACAGGAAAAAAGAAATTAATAAACGATAGTAAACTATTTAAATACTATGCAATTTATATAGGTAGTTTATATATATATTGATATATAAAACCAATTTTTTGTGTCTCGCAACCGACCAGAAACACTCGTACCTATACAAAATATAATAATTTAAAAAAGAATAAAACATCCAAATACAATGGATGAAATTAAATAAGATTTAAAAAAAAAATCATTATAAAATAATAATCTCATTAAAAGCTTATCTACCGATCTCTATTTTAATAATTCTACCCTAAATTAAATATTTCTTATTTTACAGCTCGAGTTTGAAAAATAGGGATTATTTTTAGAAGACTTAAGTAATTTTTTTCATGGAGTGTTTTAGTATCCTACGGAATTCTGTAAAATACGTTTGAGACGAGAACATTCTTAACATTTCAATTGTAAAAGTACATTTATTTAGAGGAAGAGAAATTTAAAGAAATGTAAAGAACTTTTATGTGGGATAACTCATGAGATACAGCTACAAGTTGTTTATTGTATAAAATCCTTACGGGATGATGGATTATTGTTTTCGCAAAGAAAATAAAAACATTATTTTGTTCAAACAAGCAAAACAACATTTAGGTGTTTGTGTTTAAAGAAAATTATGATTTTAAATTATATAAAGATGGTTTTGTACTACTTTCTGGTTTTGTGATTAAAATAATTTTATATGCGTGAAAATCAAAATCAAGTAATGCAAAGAAATCAATAAAATACATTTATGCAATTGATAGTATTCATAAAATGTTACTATTAATACGTTTAAAATGAATATTGTATATTTTATAATTTGATTTCGAGTTGCAGGTCATTGCTTTCCACTGCAGCAGTTGATGATGACGTAAAAATACGTTTCTTTAAATTAAATGCATAAACAACAGTTTTATGGGATCTAAATGTAATATTTTATTATAACAAATGTTTTACGAAGTTGAAATTATATGTCTTCTAGAAGTGAATTCAATTATTATAAAAGTATAAATATATCTATAATATATTACAAATATATTAAAATACATAATATAATGAACATTGTTAATTCGCAGGAATCGAATATGTGTTGCCGAACACCTAGACGGGTAAACCTAATGATTTACATTATTTTGGTTTTATAAATATATTTTTTCACGTGTTGAATTGATTTAACTTTTAACAATGATTTAAATGAGTAAAAGCTATAATTAGGACTAGGATATTTTTACCTTAAAACCTATAAAAAAAAAGCAATTTAAAATATAAAAACATAAAAAATACCGTTAAAATTGTTTAAATTTATTACTTAAATTATATATTGCATTAGATATATGTATTGTACTCGTGTTATATTTATACGACGTATTTTGTATTTCTTATTTGAAGTTTTTCTCAAACTTTGTCAAAAAGGCAAAAAAATAAATAAATAAATAAAAAAATTATCAAAGTTGATTTTCAAACGAAAATTAAACAATTTTAAATAGGACTATACCTATAACTATTTTTTACATAAAAAACTTACGAACAAATAAGTCTGTATCTTATATATAGTTATAAATATTAGGTACTTACCTTTTTGGATACTTATATTTTGTAACTATTAATGATATTTCTTAATCTTCAACAGTCGATCAATATTACACAATTTTTCTTGAAAAAAGAACGATTTAAAATTTAAAAAAAAATCACGCGAGTATATGAAATAAATTCATTTAAAATATTTAACATATTATATAGGTACATATGGTTGTAGATTAATATAAATCATATACTCATAATTGTAATTATAACATTATACGGACTGACGTAATCTATAGAAGTATATATATACTTAATAAGTTGTAAACAAAGCAATAATTTACCTATAATAGTTTGTTGATTGAACTTTAATAAATAGTAAATATTGTACATTATATAGTCAAACTGACTATCATATAATATAGTAAAATGAACTACTTGTAAAGTTATTATACCTGAAAAATCGGTTAACTTAACTAATATGTTTAACTATTTTATTTTAGTATTTTTAACTATGTAAATTAGTTAAATTACCGTTATTCTAACTAAAATTTGGTTAATCTACCTATATTTTTTTTTAACTGAAATTTTATGGTAATTATATTTTTTGCAACTAGGTACTACCCTCTAAAATTTACGTTTAAATAATTTTAAATTGATGTGTTTTTAAGTGAAGGACCACGAAATGTACACATTTTATTAAAAAAAAAAATTCCTCGGACCCAAAGTCTATTCGATCAAACTATTTTGAAAGTTTATATGGAAATACTTTGAGTTTAATTTTTATGTCAACATTGTCATTTAAAAAACCGTCCAAAATTTTGTGAAGCGCCAAACTTTGTCTTTGAAATATTCGAATAGACAAATTTACAACATGTCAAATTTTCCAATCACTACACCACAATTATGGACTCTTTAAAATCCCATATCGATTTTTAAGGCAATATTTAAGATTAATGCTTGAAATTCGTACCCAATATTTAAATATATTCTGCTTGTCTATTGTACCGTATAATAATTATTATTCTACTTCCTAATGTCCCATTTAGGACACTTAGCTATGATATATTTATAATTTTTAAATCGAGGGCCGCTTCATCCCTTTCCAAATGTGCCACTGTTCACATTTACAAAATCGATTATGGGCGCCCCGCGATAATAGGTACTTATATAGGTAATCGATGGTGAATCGAGTATTCTGTTTCCCTTACCAGTAGCGATATTTATTGTCCTTTATTATTGTCGATTTTATTCTGTCCTTAATATATGGTCATTATTAATTTAACACATATTAATGGAATGCTGCGATACATTTCCGAAAGTTTCATCAGGTTGGCCGATTATGTGTGCTTTAGTATAATTATTATATCGGCTTGTATTTTTAATAGGTTCGCTTTTAATAGTTTTCGGTTAGAGTGGATTTTAATAATATTTGATTTAAGTGCACGTGCTGCACGTGGAATTTGTGATTTTTTCACGGATCTGTTTTTGAAAAATATATTAAACTTTTAGTAGAATTTCGATATAGTTGTATCAGAACACGTGATAAATTTGACATAACCTGGAACTGAAGTTAAACGGAGTTCGTACTTCGTGTACATTATTTATTTCATATATTAGCTTGAACTATATTATTTTTATCGTATTTGAAAATTTCAAAAACCGGTATGTATGTATGTATGTGTATGTAATAGAATTATGTATTATTTTTATATTTACAATTTTTACGACCTGCACATTTTGATCATCAAGTTTTGTACTCGGCAACTCCAGAAAATACCGTTTCGCTTCACTATATTACATTCAAACATTTATTATAAACTAAAGGTATAATAATACTGTTTATGTATAGGCTTTAGAATATTATTCACGGCAGTTTCTAGACACATTACACCATAATATACTCTCCGGCATAATATTATTATTATGCAACTTTATGCGTTACCAGAACCAAATGTTGAAATGTACAATAATATAACATTCACCATAAAATTTAACGGTCTTGCAAAATCAAATGTAAAATTTCGTTTTATTAAAAGACTTTCAACTACAGCCATACAAATATGGAATAACACGTGTATTGTTCAGACCTTTTTTAATCAATATCGTTTACGATTTAATATTGTGAATGTGTAACTGAAACCTTGTACCTTTGTTATTATGAGTATTATTTCGAAAATTCGAAAGTTATGTGCAACAATAAATAAAACCACTCACTTGGCTCGGCAAAGTAGTCGCCGTTTTCAATCATGATAATTTAAACAGCAATTAATTCATAATGGATACGAAACATAAAAGACGATATAAATGACTAAGAAACGGGAGAGCAGAAAATCGGATATTATAATTAAGAGTTCAGAAAGCATTTAAAAGACGAGAGTATTATATTTTTTTCGATATTCAGCTGGGTTGATCATATTTGAACGAGATATTATAGTAAAAGACGCTCTAGAGCTTATATTATATAGAATGGAAATTACCAAAGAAAATATTTTTGGTTGATCAGGACATTCAAATGAATAAGGTGGTATGGAACAGGCTTTAATGACCTCTGAAAGTTAAACATCAAGAAAACATAATATATATGTATTTACAGCTAATTAAGACTGAAAAATTCTTTAACAGCGTGTAATTCAGTTCTTTGTTACAAACTTACATTAGCACAATATCATCTCTATTTTTATATGGCTATATAATCATGTAGGTAATTATAGATGACCCTTTGCTAAACGAAGAACAAATTTTACACTTAACACATAATTATAGTTAGAGTTAAAATTATTATTGTTATGTTAAAATATTTGAAAATTTTAGGCAAATCAGTGGGGAATTGAACAATTGGAGAAAAAAATCCTTCAAAAGTACGTACGTCCCTGTTATTATACGGTTTATTTTGTCGCGACCATAAATCGTTTGCTCTTGAAAAGCATTATTTATTTGTATTTTACAATGTAAACAATGATGAAAATAAAAAATAAAAACTAATCATCTATACAATATTTCTAGTATTTTTTATTAATATATATATATATATTAATTTTACATATAAACTTGAGAATATATACTCACATTGTTATTGTTTTCATATATTTATTTTCATTTATAATATAATATTTCGTTTAGCATACAGCTCTGCAGGTGTGGTGGGCGTCATTTTTTTTTTTTTTTTTTGACGAGAAAGAATGTTATACAAACTAAAGCCCATCGCAATGTCCCTATATACAGGCGTTACATTCGACATTGGGGATGAGGGATGGGAGGGCATCGGTATTCGGATTTGCTAACACATAATCCGCGGGTGCCCGGTAAAAGTTTTAAGTACACATAACAGTCTGGCAAACTGGATTTTGCGGTTACCCGCGAGCTGATGAGCTTTTGCGCGCGTGTGTTGCGTGCGCCGGTTAGCTAATTTTAATTTAATCTTTGCAATAGGATAACACTCGTTCGGCAAATTAAAGACGATACCGGTTTAACTTTTAATACCTATAGGTCCCTACAACATATACTATATATATATATAATTCTTTATGCGGAGATTTCACGAATCGAACAATAACAGGAAGTATATGATTAAATTAAAAACTGAAAATAAAAACACCGCGTAGTCACTGGAATATGTATTTTGCACAGTCAAAACAGAATCCTTGTATTTCTGTCTTCGTACTCCGACGACGACACGGAATGCGGTTTCTCCCCCCCCCCCTAAAAATCTGTATATGTAAAAACATTGAATGTCGAACAAACAATTCGGTTAAACTCTAACGTTTAGAACAAGGAGCGACGATTTTGTGGAGGCCCAAAATATTATTCACCCGTTCATCGACACCTCTATATTAAACCAATTCGTATAAAATATAAACTATATATTGGTTAAATATTCCATACATACCTGTATAGGTAGATAAATATTTTCAGGCTGATTATTCTGGCATATGAAATTTACAATATAAATTTATGTTAAGAAAAAGTTAAAAGTAATAGAAAATCTTCAAATACAATATTTAAAAAACATATTATATAAAATCCGAACAAGTGTTTTCCGTTATATAATCACAGTTTAAATCAATATACAAAGAACGTGTACAGTAATCATCGTCAAGTTATATACTTGACATTATATACTCAAAATTTAAATGTTAGGAACGTGCGAAAATATTATCGATACCTATATAATGTATCATTTTTCTTAACTCCATTATGTTGTATGACAGTCATCGATGAAGTATCAAAGTTTTTATTTTTTATTTATTTATTTTTTTTTTATCAATATTCGTATAATATACCAAATACCTAATATCCTAACATATATTCCTTGTAAAAATACACTATATATTCACAAATATAAAATAGGTTATTAGGTTTATAGTTTTCGATCAATAAATGGTTAAACTGTAAAGTTTTCAAATAAAGATGTATATTATATGGAAATATAAATATTGAAATTAAATTATATTTCCAGTTTAAAAAAAGGCGGTTAGTAGGGGCGTGTAACCATTCCATTCGACAGATAGATGGAATATACTTGTATAGGGTGTATTGAATTTGATAGCAATGATAAATCATCTCTTAAATTTCCAAAATTGGAAACAGCCATTTTATTTGATCACGTTACTATGATAATAGGTGCAATTTTTAAAAATATCACAATATTATTATATACTTAACTAAATTCAATTACAGGCATTTATTTGATCGACATTTTATACCAAAATAATAAATTTTGTCAATGGCTATAAAAAAATTGTGACTAACGAACTTCAATATTTTTTAATGTATAGTTAGAATAATGTACGGTTTACCTTGTACTAAAATTTTAAGTGTTAAAATACAAAATCAATCTATTTATAACTTGAATATTTCTAAATTTAAAATTGCTTCAATCAACCTAAAATTGAGAAAATATTTTCGAAAAATCTTTTCCGTCAATTTTGTATTTAAATAATTGTTAGTGAATATTTCAAGTCTCTTATACGATCATTATTTACCGAGTTACGAAAAATAACCATAATGGATTTTGACGGAAACATGTTTATACCACTTTTTTTTAGTAATTTTACGGTAGTTTTTCATGTTAAAAAAAAATAACTATTGGGATATTCGAAAACGATCTCTCTAAAGTACAAGTACCAACTAGATTATACTTTCTACTGGAGAATGGATGAGCGTTTAACGATTTGAGCAATCCATCTACTGGAACTTTAGAGTACATAATATAAAAAAACAAATCATTATTGTAAAACTGATCAATGCGCTTCGCTAAAAATCACATACATACTCACTTTACACTATGAAATTTAAAAGTTTTTGATAAAGAAATATAAGTTTTAGTTAAGCTATTTATGTGAATTTATACGACACTCATATGACTCTGACGCCAAAATAAAATATTTGTATTTATATTAATTTTACGTTATTTATGAGCATTTTTATAACTATTTCCGAAAATCGAACAATACTCAGTGGTACATTTACAGAGAGAGAAGATTGTTGATAGCTGCTCCTAGAATTGCGTTTATTTTCCAATATTTAACAGTGTATTTTTAAGAAAAGTAATAATTTAAAGGTTCAGTATAATCGTACGTATTTTTTAAACTATTTATTTAAGACGCAAAACAAGTGTATTTTTTACTAAAAAAATTAAATAATAATTTATTTTGACAAATAATGATAAATATTTTATAATATTTATAATAATATTACAATAATATTATTATAAACGTTAACAATTTTGTATCGTGTGCAAAACTTAATTCAAAAAAAATTGTTGCATAATAAGTGATTTGACGTTAGTTTTCAGTGAGTTATGAGAATTTTGGTACACAAAATATGTAATGAGGTGTTCTTAAAAAAAAAAATCATACATTGGGTATATTTTTACCGATGTATATTTTTTATTTTCAAAAATATAATCGATTCACACTGTCGAACCAAAAGATGAAGTGAATCATGTTACGTATTGATTTACTGGCATCAAAACTCAGTTATCTAATTATTTTTCTGTAAGTTTATCTTTATTCATTTACAAAATAATGATGTCCAGACCAAACTACCATTATTTTCATTTGGAGATCGATCATATCACAAAGATGATCGAGGGCATTCAAAACAATGACTTGTTTGAACGTTTCTTGATCTTGATTTGCAATGTGTGATGACTTTTTGCTTATCATTAACTTATCTAATACTTATGCGAATCAGTATATTCATATATATCAAAGTCCGTAAAAATAATTTAAATAATGGATAAATGGAAAAGTAATTTTTTTTCCTCAAAAATTAATGATTTATTTATTTTTTTTATTATTCTTTTGGTCCTCAAGAGGTGATATTATGCAAATATGTTACCTACGGGTTTGAATATTTTTGTTTTGTAATTTGTTCGTTTATTGAGTGGAAGCAAAAAAAAAATAAAAAATAGAAATACTTTGTAAAAGTGTATTAAACAGTACTTATAATATGTATAGATAGTGGTGATTAAATATTTATAGCGCTCGCAAACGATGCATCATCATAATCTAACTTTTTTAATTTTAGCTTATTGAAAAATGTCTAATTTACGAACAAAGTAACTTCGTACAACGAAGAAACTTCCAATAGCTACACAGCCCTATACTACAGTCAGATTATATAGAAGTAAAGCATAAATATACAGTAAATAATTATTACAAATTTCTTAAGATTTTTATTATTACATTAAATGGTAAGTTTTCCGTTTTCGTGTTACGCGTTATAAAAAATTCAACATCAATCAAATATAATTAACATAAATGAAAAAATAATTTCATAACAATTATTATAAAAAAATGTATATACACCATTTTTAATTGCAATATTAAAAGTAGCTCAATTTTTAATTATCTTTTTATAAAAAAATCGTGCGTCGTAATCCAAATAAATTCGTTATACATTACTCGTAGATAGTATGTATAACGTTTAAAAATAATTTTAATGTCATATTATTCGGTTACTATTGGTTTTTGGGAATATTAGATATTTATTTGTATTTTGAAAATCGGAAATTATTATTTTTATACTACCTTAGAAATAGGTACATACATACATTTCCAAACACGTGTAGCACTTAATATGATTTAATTTAATTTTTAAAAATAATTTTTATATTTTATTTTATTTTATTTTTTGTATTTTATCGATTTTGAAGTTATACCAGATATTGAATAAAAAAAATACTAAAATATATCTGACATTTTGAAAATGTAGCACAATGTAGTCTTGCAATAATTTATAGATTTATGTTTAACATTTATGGTGACAGTGTGACATTGTTTGTTAGAAATTATGTACTTTGGTTGGTTGGTGGGACAAACCGGTTATTGCACTAAAATAATTAAAGTACCGGAACCTAAAATTTAAATTATTATAAGAACCCATAAAGGATCCCGAATCTTTATTATCAAAACAAAGAACCGGTTACTTTTTGGTTCTTAATTAAATTTAAATTTCTCAACTTAAATGATGTTATATATCATAGCTTATAATTATGCGATCGTATAAAAACGTTTAAAGATATTTTGGAATATTATATTGGCAAAAAAAAAATTAACAATTTGCAGTTTGGTGGAGAATACGTATCTGAACCTTCCTCTATTCTGTATAGATTATATATTTTTACATTACGAATTACTATTAGAAAAATCGCCGTTTCCTTTTTAGCATCAAATAATAATATTTTTGTCTATTGTTTTTCAATATTTCTTCCCTTTATACTACACTTCGAGACTGCAGGAATATTTTACACATATTAATATATACTTGCAGGAGAAAAAGCACAAAGACATATTACAAAAAAAAAAAAATAAAAATTTTAAATTATGCTCAAATTTTAAAAAAACTCTATACTAATTCATTATAATAACATAAATTATGTAATTGTCTTACTATAAAAGAAATATATAAAATTATCAACATCAAATTATACCACATATAATATTTTGGTATAAGTCTACTCTATAGCAGGCGCGCTTAATTTTCGATTTCTATTTAGCGTTCGTCGTAGTTTATTTAGCTAAAGTAGCTTAGTTTAATCCGGTCGTGTTTCTTTTTCAAGTAATGACGATTTTTAATTTATTTTATAGGTACTTATGTGTGTATATATGGTCGGAAATATTGATAATCATGCATTTTCGTTAATTCCTAAAATTTGTAGGCAATGATGATAAAATAAATTCGAAAATATAATTATTATTTAATTTAATATGTGTAAACTATATCTATATTCAATATACTACGATAAAATCAAATCATATATTCAAGATTACATCGGGGATTTGACCAGATAAGATTGTGGTATCGCAATAAGCTTAAATAATATAGGTTATAATAATAATAAAATACACCATATTATGATAGTAATAAGTGATAATCTTAAAATCTTAAAATTTACCCAATAACAAAATTATACCTAATCGGTCAAATACAAATTAAATTTTATTACCATTACCATAATATAGTTATAAAATGTTATAAAATAAACAATATCTCATATTTTGAAAAAACTAAGATTGATTTTGGAAATTTAACATAATATGGTCAACTCGGTTGAAACATCGTTTTTACAACATTGACTGAAATACTACGCCAATGTTGTAAAAGCAATAAAATGAACAATAATTATGCCTAATCAAATTATAAGCATTAACGTGATTTCCTGAATTATCAACGTTACCGGTAACATATACATACACCGAATGATATACGACTCGCATAATTTAAATTTTCAATATGTATAATATATTATACTTAGGCATGGTCATTCGTTACGATATAAAAAATATAATTTCTATAATAGAACCGGAATCGAAACCAAAATCTCAAAACATTATATTCATAAAGTCGGAACCGAAACACTTTGAAACTACATTAAAATATACTTGAGCACTTGCGACTGGTATACTACATAAATTATTATAACTAAACTGAAAATCACAAAAATAATCCACTTTTAACTGCGTATACGTATATTTCAACAACTAGTATGTTGTCATTTTCAATGCAAATCAAAAATTGCAGTTTCACGAACGTCTTGTGGCCGGAAAACTTTTCGTCTGATCAATTTCCATGACGTCACTTTGGTATACGGTATACTATAGGGCACATTAACGTGGTATTGCCTTAAAATCCTTCCATTATATTATTATTTTCTTAGTTGATGATAAGGTATACGTAAAGATGTGAGCTTGAAAAAATTTTTTTTCTCGGATGTTTTCTGAAAATTTTGATTTTTATATATTTTTAAAAAATATTTCATTATGTGAGCATGTCATGGTTGGTTGGACTGTTCATAATGTTCTATGAGTGTGTTTAAATCATTTACTCTATATATTTTACTATTTGTGATCAATGATCGTACATTTATTCCTGAAATAATTATTTTAAGGTTGTTTAAAATAATATAACATAACAGTATTACAATTGAAATTTAATTTATCTATACTCTTATTATTAAATAACTAAAAGTAAAGTAAGGGGCCGTAACACCAATGAAAATTTGACCTAAAATCATGCCAAAACTGTGAGACTTTGAAAAGTCTCAGATTTCAATTCTGAAAACTGTTTTAAATTCATCATTTTATCTTCTACGGATCGATCGAAGGGTTTATTGATTTTTTTAGCCGTGTTATTTATCAATAAAAATCGCAATTTTTAAATATTGATTACATTTTAATGTGTAATAATAAAGAAAAATTTCTCGATCGATCCCTGGAAGACAGGCCGACACATTGAAATCTGTTTACGGACTGTAAATCCGACTTTCCAATGTTCTACAATTTTGTCACGCTTATTGATTTTTTAGGCACAAATTTCGTGATTACATAACAATCAAAAGTGATCCGAGTACGAGGCTATTTTTAAATTAATTTTAAAATGTACTTAAATATTTCTAAATTGTTAGGTTTTTATTTTTCATAATATTTTTTAAAAATTTTCCTGTACAGGATCCCTTAAAATGACAGGTGTTGCGGCCCCTTAATAATAAAGTATATAACATTAAGGTATTAATAAATATACAAATATTTATATCATAAACAATTATAATTAATATATTGAGTATACATGACTGTAAATTGATTATAAAATGTTAAAAAACCTATGTATATGATTTTCGATTGTATAATTTTAAGTTTTTCATAAGTCTATTATGCTATTTTATTATTAATATTTAAAACGATGTGGGCATGTTTTGATGCTGTACACCAATATAAAACCGTGTTTCGGCAATCGTCGCGTCATGGTTAAATTGTGCGATCGTGCTTGTTTTTTCGTTTTTTCGTATTTTTTTCCCATATTTTTGCCACAATGTCTTGCGTTAAAAATTCAAAAGGAAAAACATCTATTAGTTTATAATGGTTTTATTTTTGAAAAAGATTATACAAAAAATGATAAAACCTATCGGATGTGTATACAATATAATATTGACAATAAGTGCCGTGGGCGGCTATACATACAAAAAAACAACGTGGCTATTCAACATACGGACACACACGATCACACACCGAACGCAGCGGAGGTTGGTGCGAAAAAAAAATTTAGCAAATATAAAAGAAATAGCATAAACTCAAGTTGAGTCAATTCAGCAAATAAATAATTGCTGAAATGCCATGGTCGTCTCGGGCACGGATTAAAATAATATACAGAAAGCGGAACGATATGGCTTATCACACGATGACAAAACCTTCTCATTTTGAATTCCAATTAGCAGCGCATAGAAGCAACGGTGGAAACTTTTGTACTACTATAGTGCTATTATTAGTGCCATTATTACCGTTATAATAACATACATTTTATTGTACCACACAACAATATTATTCTGAATAAGAAATCCGTACATTTTTTTTTTTTTATATATAATACTTCAAGTGTATCTATATAATTTAATTAAAAATTGTTTACGTTTTTTGATTTTTTATACCAAAATTTTTATGTTTGCTAAAAATATCGAAATATGTGGCGAAATACTGTTTTCCGAGTTGTTCATCGTCTTCGCAAACTCGATTTAGGGTTCCATCACATATTCAAAGTATTTATGCGAAAAGGCTATCAATGTGGAATTGAGAAATAATTCAAAAGTTAGCCACATTTATTTCTGTGATTCATTTTATTTCTGGTTAACATTTATTATATTCGATAGCTGATCAAAAGCATGCCGTTAGGGCACTTAATAGTCAGATCTAAAATTTAAAACATTCCGTCTTCAATAAAACCTTGCTAATAAGCCTTTGGTTCGCATCCTGTATATCCTTAATCCGTGGTCTCAAGTAATATTTGCATTTCTACCATTAGTTGTTGCTATGAAGAAACCAGTTCAAAGAATTAGACGTCAAGAAAATACACTATTAGCAAATCCGTCGACATTATAAGAATTGGTAATTTTTTAACCATATACGCTAAAAATGAACAATGATCCATTTCTTATTTAGGATAACGAGGTTTATGATAATAATGAATATTATTATTTTAAACAGAACGAAATTTAAAAAATATTACCGTCAGAGTGTCATTGATTTATTGATGGTACATTTATATCATCTCCACACCTGTGTATTCAACTATACTCAAAATGTACTCAATCAAATATCACGTAGCATTGCCTTTAGTGTTTGCACTTATTTCAAATAAAACACGAGATAGTTAGACACGGATGGCAAAAGAACTCTTAAGTTTGGAAAAAAAATCTACAACCTGTTAGTATAATCATTGATGTTGAACAAGAGCTTTTTGGTGCATTTTTTTATATTTTTTAAACGTTCATATACTGAAATGGTTTTTTGGCCAATGTATAATGACAAAAATACAAAATTCGCATGACACATAAGAAAAATATTTGAACGATGCAAACTTTGTATTAAAAATAAAACAACTAATGGGTTTAGCACTTTTCCCGGTACCTGATACAGTAAACAAATTTGATGAAGAATTTAATGTCATAAATTTTTTATTTTTTTTATTTTGAGGAACACGAAGCATTATTATTACCATTAATAGACTACTTTGTAGATACATAGATCGAAAAACCAGTTAGTTTGACCACCTTTAGTTTGAAACTGTAGAATCAGTACAATGGTATACTTGCTGAATTCACATTCTGAATTTATTTTTGGTATTTTATGATTTTTTTTTTTTATCGTAAGTTATAAATTTGAAATCTGTAATTTTTTTTTACAAACCGTCACTAACTATAGGCAATTATATAGTCCGTTGACTGTTATATATAATTTTGTTTGTGTAATTATGTATTTAATAAAACAAAAAAATCGAATTTCTTAAGAGCGTACAATTTATAGTTTAATTATGTAATATCTATATATTATTCTGCTCTATCCTCACTAAGTATCTACGTATACTTGAACTCTACCTGCACATTGAAATAAACGCACAAACACGTATAGTTTTATTATTACATGTTTGATATTTTATTGATATGTTCGGTGTTTTGAGCGCAAGCCTGTTTATTTGTATAAATAAATAAATAAATTATTATAGACGGTGAAATGCCCGATGGGCAAATATATTGGACGTGGAAATGTATATGACGGAAAATTCACCGGTATCGTGGTCTAAGTTTCAAATTCGTTTTAATTTTAAAATTATCTATATAATTTTTAATGTTTATTATAAATGTACAATAAATTGTAAATAGTTTAGAGCTAAAAGTCAAATTACATAAAAAAAAAAAATTACAAAAATCTAATTTTTTTTGTTATAAGAATAAATATAATAATATTATTAGTGTTTTATATTTTACAATTATATAAATCACACAACCGGCACATAAATAAATAATAAATACTTGCCTTCTGTATATAAGATACTAGATAGAAGATTTAACATGGAAAAAAAAGAAAACAAATTGCAGGGCAAACGTCCAATAATATGGGGGGAAATGTTTGGTGGAGGCGTTCTTATACTATCATATTTATTATTAATTTTTATCAAACTACTTCTTAGGATATGAGTAGATATTAGATATTACTGGTATTATGATAGAAGGTTAAATACTGTATAGCCGTATAAACAATATTATATAGTATGTATACACCGTATAGTGACGTCAACTGGATACGAATCAAACGTAATATTTTCCGCCGATGAGACGTTTTTTTTTTTTTTTTTGGCTGTAAATGAATCGATAACACTATCGTTTCATATACGTAGTATCTACCTACGTTTGATAAAAATTCATATTTCATAAATTCTCAAGATCTAAATATGAAAATCGTTGTACCTACTACACTCGAGTTACATTTTCGAAATGTCCGACCTATAATTTTCGAACATACATAATAAGTATACACGTGTAATTCATTATTCAATATACACGGTATTTGAAACAGTCATATCAAGAAAATATTGAAAACACATATTTAATTTAACCATTGATTATAATTGTATAAAAATATAAAAAAAATTCTTACAACAAAAACTTATAAAAATATTAATTTAAATACAAAATTCTGGTAAAATAATATTATATTATTCATACTATACATTCACAATATCGTCCATATAATATATTTTATGATTGATATCAAGTATTACAAAAAAAAAAAAAATGTATACATAGCAGTAAATGAATAATATTGTGTACGAACAATTTAATTTGATTGCTTAATAATATATGTACATTATATATATATATATATATAATTTATGCGATTGAAAAGTTAGCCTTCGTGGTTTCTAATTTTTTTTTTTTTATATATTTGTTATATGTACCAAATATAATGATTGAGAAAATTGCGGTTTAATGTATTTTGTTAATATTATCAATACCTTTGTTCCTAATTTTTTTTATTCGAAAAGATTTATTAAGTATAATTTGGACGCAATTCCGTCAGTGAATTCATCAATGTCATTTTATAAACGGAAATCATTAAAAAATCGATGTTTGATTTGGTTGAGAATACACATATTGTTTACAGTGTTAAAAATAAAATGACAAAACTATCAATATTAATATTTCCAAGTCGAACTTGTTGATTCGGGACTTCTTATTGAATACACGCAAATGTAAATAAATATTATAATATGTATGCCGATATATTGTGTCGATTCTAGACGATTTGGAAAATAATTTACCTTTAGTCAGTTTCTCGGATAAACATATAATATTTTAAAATATAAATATAACGTTAAAGTTGAAAAAACTTCAAAATTTGAAATTGAAATTTGTGAAAGTATGATTTTTGATTGTACTTGAATTATCTTTCTGGATTCTAGGTTAATCGTGTACAATAATTGTAAAATTTAAAAAAAATTCATTATGAACATTATTATATTATATCTATACTGTTTGAGTATAAGTGTACGTTCTCGAAACAGTTTTATTGAGGAAAATTGATCACATTAACTCCCTTTATGCAGTTATTTCACACCGTTTGATCTTCTAAGAATATTATGCTATAGTTATACTTACACCTAATAAATAATGAAATCGTACAAATAAATTAAAATTGAATTATTGTTTATTAAATTAACTTCAGTTTTATTTATAAGTTAATGGTATTTTTTAACCCAAATAGAGAAAATAATTCAAGTGTCGAGTTCTTGTTTCGAAATACAGAGAATTAAAGTTACTGTGCTCAACTCGTGAAATATAGAGCGAAGTTTTAGAAAATTGTACGAGTCACGTATATACTGTCCTGCTAGTGGTAACTAGTAGAGTGCCGTAATTAAAATATTTCGAGTGTATTTTGCGATTGAACATTATGGGGAAAGACGTCAGAAGATCGAAAAAATATCTTTGTTTTTAAATAAGAAAAATAAAATAAAAAAATGATGTTAATTATCAGAAAATGGTAGGACGTTCCTTTTATACGTATCGTCTCCATTTTACCAGACTAAAATGCCGTACAAATGTATACTCAAACGTTACGGACTATACATTACGATAAATTCCGTACTGATTTTAATTTTCTGTATACAATCACGACGTTTTACAATTGAATATTATAAGGTAAAACAATGAATTTTTTTCCAAAAAAAAAAAAAAAACCATTATCGTGAAATCAGACGCGAAACGGGCTGATCAATCGGATATTTCCATTAAAATGTCACACTTGCGAGCGTACATCCGAAAATCGCGGTTACGAAAACGTAAGTACATCTGGATAGAGATGTACACCCTGTATAATGTGGTATAATATATATTGCAATAAACGGTAGAGGAAAAACGATTGAATATTCATTATTCTGTACGATAATCACAGTGCGGTGAACGACCCCGAATGTTCGCACGAGAAAATTGTGACGCAGTATTTCATAATATGGATATATTGCGTTCCGGTTCAACGCGTCAGTTCCGTTTCGAGACGGGAAACGACAAATTACCCAACTCCGAAAGGCCCCGGACGATTAAATTATCGGCGTTTACACAGTCTTCAAGATGATAAAAAAAAAAAAAATGAAAAAATAAACAAATATTTTTCTTGAAAAAAAAAAAAAAAAACCGAAAATTGACCGAATACGATAAAATATTATAAATATTATTATACGCTCTACGTAACCGTATAGCCCAGGAATGGGCAACTCGAAAGTAAACTAGAGGCCAATTTCTGAGACTTACAATGATTGCGGGCCAGATATAAAGTTGACTTTTTATTACTATGTGAAATACATTCATAAATATATTTTATGCGTATGATAAGAAATAATAATATCTAAGTTTAATATAGGTACTTAATTATATATTTTATTATTGATTTATTTTCTCCAAGATGCAATTATTTATCTGGCTAGCCTTTTTACTATATTTGAAGTAAACTGTTGCAAATTTTCCGACGACAAAAATGTCGAAAGACGGTCCCCGGGCCGGAAAAAAAGTGCAGTCCCGCGGGCCGCCAGTTGCCCATCACTGGTATAGCCGAATCGCGCGCGCCTTTACCGCAACGCTACGATCTGACCGTATCCCGTCGACAATCTCGGCCTGGCCTGTCTGTAACGGTCATCCCGCACCGGTACCGCGGCCGGCCGCTGCAGCAGTACCACCTTTTGCGCCCTCGCCGGCCGCTCGCGGTCCGCGGCAGGCTTGTACGGCAGCGGATAACGCTGCCGTTGCGTCCGTTTACGCTCCTTCTGCGCCTTTTTGCCGCCACCGCCGCCGCCGTTTTCCGCGGGATTTTTCACGTGTTCCTCGTCGAAAAACCGTTGCTTTTTCGTAAATTCGTTTTTCTCGTGCACGTTATGCCCGCTCACGGGCCCGGCGGCCGCGTCACCGTTCCCAGTTTTATCGCCTTTCGCCGACGACGAGGACACCGTCGTCCCTCGGCCGTCGCTGTTCTTCTTTTTGCGCGGTCTCTTCGCCGCCAGGTCCTCGCTCGACGACGACTCCACGTCGGGTTCCGAGACGCTGTATCCGACACCGCCGTTCCCGTGGTTACTACCGCCTCTCGCCGACGCCGTTTTCCTCTTCTTCTTGCCGTGCTTTTTGTACGACGCCGCCGCCACCACCGGCGATTCGCCGCGGATGAGTTCCACGTCGTCGTCGCTCGGCGGCCGTTTCTCCGTTTTGGGCACCCGGCTCCGGTCGCTCTTGCTGCCCGGATTGTTCATGTACTCGTACGTGTCGGCCGACTCGTACGGCGCGTGGGCCTGCGCTCCGTCGTCGTCCCGGTCCCGTCGGACCTTCGCGCCCGGACCGGGCATGCTCCGGTGCCCGTAGCCGTACACGACGGCCGGTGCCGAACCGGGACCGCCGGCGTAACCGGCGTAGGCGTTTCGCGAGCTGTCCGCGTACCCGTATTCGATCGGCGACACCGTCCTGGACTCCAGGCGGGACGACAAACACGAGAGAATAACTATTATACCCGGCAGTGAACGGCTCATCGTGTGCGCGGTGTATTGTCGTAGCGTTCGGTCATCGGGCGCGCACTGAGACGCGCGTTGTTGTTTTCGCCGCGCCGTAACACGTTCTCTCGTGTCGCGCCCTCCCCCCTCCCCCAACCACCGCTCTCACCGCACCGACTACGCGGCTACGTGCACGGTTTTGCGGTATTTCACGGTGCGCCGCTGACCTTATTTTCTGCACGGCTGTCCACGGTTTTCCGTGCGCCGATACGAAAGTACACGCGATACGCGTATGTTCTCGGGTCCCGACCGGACGGCCGATTCCCGTCGAGGATTCCCGCGTCCGGTATGGTTAGACGACAGTCACTCGGGCGAATCCGACGCGGACAATGGTCAGAGCTCCGGGGTTATTGAACGCACTTCGTAGTAAATGTATTGCTCAATATCACTTTATAACGTGAAATCGATCAAACATTGAAATTTTTTCCTGATTATACAACGAACAAAATCAAATTTCGAGGTAATAAAACACGGGTTTACGTCGTTTAATGTCATAAGAACGGACGTAGAACGTTCGAGTGAACGATATTCAATGATACATATAAAATATTCTCATTTTTGACGAATTCGTATTTACCATTGACCGGGAAAATTACGTATCGTCCAACCGGCAGGTTACTGCAGCAACTCGAAAAAAAATGGTTTGTTTTTTTTAAGATAATAAATTAACAGTTTTACATATTTTAATTTCTCTAACGTGCTCATGACAAGCATAGCTACCAAATTATTGGACGGGTTCGGTAATTATGGTCGACTTACACCGGAGACGAGACGGCACCAGCGAGAAAAATCACGTTGGCTACATCATTTGCTACCCGGGAACTACCGAATTGGGGACCTCGGGCGCCGGAATACGTATTTCGATCACTCGGCCACAGCTGACGCTCAGTTTTTTCAAGAGAATGATTATAAATGTATGAAATATGAAAAAATAACACGGCTAGTATAGAGGTGGGAGCACTTCACTGGTCAGATACGAACGCGGTGGTGAATGTAGGTATTGGATTTGAAAGCAATGTTTATTTATTTAATTAATTTAATTAATTAACGTCAAACGCAATTACAATAAGTGACATACAATTACAATTATATATTATTAATACAAATAAGTAGAAATTTTATACAACAGATGGAATCGGACAATATTGCAAACTTACAATTATAACAAAAACATAAAAAAAGGAGTTATTAATAAAACGTAGCATACAGTACTATGGATGGTAAGATATAAGAAGTAAAATGATATGAGACATGAAGGAAGGTATGATTTATAAATAAAAAAGATAATACACGGAAGTTAATAGTTGCTTTTTACTGTATACTATATTATTGAAAAGTGGTCAACAAGTTTTGATATTTTAATCACGTCAATAAAGTGCTATCATAGGCGTGACTGTGCTGCCACTGACTTTTTTCAAAAGCGTCAGTCATTTTGTAAATTGAATTTTGAAACTGCGTGATTTAAAAATGATGACAAACGATGACAAATTTTTTATCGAATTATTGAATTGAAATTGATAAAATAAACGAAAAATTACGGTGCAGTTAATTCGTTTTTCAATGATTTTCAATTGTTTCAGACTTGAGAATATTAGATCATTATAATACCTATTTGGAAATTATTTTTTTGCATAAATAAAAAAATTATATCCATGTCTAAAGATTCTACGAATGAATTGTTTTAAAAACAATTTATTATTGTGTATATTACATTATCACGAATTTAACAAATGAAAAATAATGTTTAAGACTTTAAAAATAAACACAATGAAAAAAATAAAATAAAATATGTTTTAAAATAATACATCACATCAAACACGTTTTAAAATAAACAGTTTTTATTATTTTTTGCAACTTTATGTAAATAAATAATTTTCAAGATATACATAAATGGAGTTATATGTTATACGTTTGTGATTTGCCACTTGACTTATTTAAAAAAATTTTCCATACCATTAAAACTAAAATGTTGTCAATAAATCACAGGACCGCCTACACTATTAATTAATATTCATCACCCCTACAGCTTTTATCGTTTTTAAATGGCCCTTATTTTAAAGGCTTAATTATATAATTTCTTTATCTCTTGATTTGTCTATCAATTTGTTTATTTTTAATATATTGATTATTGGTAGTGATTAAATAGATATGTGTGTATTTACATTTACCGGTTAAATGTATATTTAGGTACATTTTATCATTCATTTTTCTATCGGTAATTTTTTTTTACGATAAAAAATCATTGCTATAGTCAGTAAAAACAAATCCTCGTATTGAAAAAAGTTTATTATAAATAGGTTAAATCATTATTCATATAATATGATCACATTATAATCACTAATATAATTTATAAGTATTGTCATTTGTTTCGTTTTCATAATATCTTAGTATTTAAAATTTTAAACTCATAAATTAACCAAAATTCCATAATAGAAATTCCGCAAAGTGGTTTGTTTTCTAAAATGCCAACTAAAATACAGATGTCGTGTCCTCAAAGATATTATGATAAAATTATTCATTAACATAATGCTTAAAAAAAAAAAACATTTTTATCAATTTACTGACATACACAAATTGCATACATACAAGTTATAATATTTTATTATTATTTTGCACTTTTTCAATATATTTTACACAGAAATTATTCAGAAAGACTTTTCTGATCACAAAAGTATTATACTATTCTTTTTAATTATTATTATTCTTTTTTTTTTGCAGTATTAAATGTATATATTTTAAAATTTTTAATTAATTTTAATCTTTTAAATTAGTCTTATTGTTTTCTTTTTTAAGGTATCTATTACACTTTTAGTTTACATTTTGAGATTTAAAGTGCATTAATAACCATGATGTATATTTGGTGTCTTAATGAATTTAATCAGGTTTTCTATGAATTTATATGGTCCTGATAAGATACTTAAACAGTATAGTAAAATTAGGATCCGGAATTTTATGATCAGAAATCATTTAAAAAAAGTTTCTTAGAAATATCAAAAATGACATAAAAATACCTATATAAATATGTAAAAAGAAAAAATTGCTAAGTATGTTTTAAAAATGTATAGTTACTTAATAATATTTTTAATTAATTTTACACTAAATAATTATCAAAATCTACAAACGATATTTGGATAATGACAAATATTCAAATATGAATGTATTTGAGAAAAAAAAATTTAAAACAATATTCTGGCATGAATTATTGTAAAAATTCACTTTTCATTAGAACAATTTTAAACTGCATTCAATTTAAAAACTTAATCTACTATATAATACACAACACGAATTGAATAAATTAATTCAAAATAAAAGTTGCATCATTGCATTATAGGAATAATGAATTACATTTAATAGTAGAGCATAAAAATCTAGAATGAAAGAAAAAAATTAATGCGATTGTGAGGGAAGTAATGGTGTACTTTCTCGAGGTCTCCTTTGTGAGTAGTGCTTTTCAAATTTATTTCAAAGTTATCATATACAAGAGACACACATACTAGAAGGTAAATCAAAACAATTACAGATTTCGGGTTTTGTTAAAACTATTATTAAAACTAAAAAGAGGTGTCCTTTTTGGTAATAGACATTAAACGCCTAAGATTCTCATGTAATTTGTGGCGGACAGTGGAATAAAGTTGAGTACACAAGACCTGAAAGATCGTTGAGGAACTTTAAAATTAATTAAGGAGAGGAATGTAGGTGAATCTATTTTACCAGTTAATAAGTAACTAAGAAGCTTAAGGTTAATTATGCTTTTAATTGCGCTCAACGAAGGATTCAAGTCTAGACTTGAGAGCTTCAGGAGAGTAGTCGTGAGATGAATGTGTAAGATACACTAAAATAAATCCATTAAATTAAAAAACCTACGTTGAGCCCGTTCTAACTGAAGCGAATCGTCAACTGTATGGTGATCTCAAATTACACTGCCATATTCTAGAATAATACGGCTTAGAGAGTACAGTAAGAACCTTTAAAGAAGTATGAGACATTAAATTACTCGCTAATATCATTATGAAACCCAGCCCCATGAACGCTTTATTACAATTTATTTTAATATGACATACTGGAGTAAGAGAACTATTCGACTTATAACCAAGATCTATTATGCATCCATTTGAATGTGAAATAATATAACCAAAAAGCGTGTAAGAAATATTAATCGAAGAACGGACCCTAGAGAAAAATATATAATGGCACTTATCTACATTTAAAGAGAGTTCTATCGAACTGGGCCATTACCAAACTATAATAAATCTTTTCGATTGTTCAAGCAGTCTTCAATATAAAATCGATGCTCATAACAACTTCATATCGCTCGCAAAAAAAAAAAAGAAGACGGCAATGATGTAACACTTTATATGAATAAGTAAAATCAGAGAGAATAGAAGAGGAGATCAGTGACCTTCTGGTGGGACACCAGAAAAAGTTAATATTAAATTATAAAAGATAATCCATTGGTATGGTCCACTAAAATATGATTTAAAAGGAATATGCCAAAACCAGAGGTTTCAAGTATTTTCATTAGAACACACTGATCAATCATATCGAATGTATTTTTAAAATCTGTACATATGACATTTACTTGAGAGTGGTTATTGAAAGCATCAAGAAATTAATTATAAAATAGCAAGTTCCAGATTACAATGGAACGCCTTGGACGAAATTCGTGTCACTCCTCCATTATAATTCTGTTAGACAGCGGTCGAACGCCAGTTAGCACATATTCAAAAAGTTTGGAAATGTCTGATTGAATAAATATAGGCCTATAATTGAAGACAACAGATTGGTTACCAGATTTTAAAATATGCGTGATAGAACTCAATTTTAACATAGAAGGGAATATTCCCTAGTTTAATGACCGTATAAAAAGGACCCACCATGGATAAAATATGACTGTACCCGTCACTCTAAACCATCAGATCCAACAGAATGGGCATCGCGTAAAGTAGTTAGGCCTTTAAACACATCATTAGGAGAAAATTCGATATTGTTAGAGAGATCAAAATTAAAATCAACCTCAGTAAAACTAACCGAGTGCATTGTAGGATTAGAACAGACAGAAGAAAAATATGAAGATATTTATTTATATATATAATAATTAAGTTGTTTACATTACAAAAACCTAGATCGAAAAGTGATCCATGGCTATTAGAGATGAAGTTCTTTCGAGAGAAACAATTTGTCACAAAACGCATTCGGGTACACTGTAGGAGCATGAATCAAAAAATAATACCTACGCGTATAGTAACCATTGATTGTCATTATCTCAAGATATTTCAGGGAGATTATATGATCACCACAAAAAATAAAGTTACATTATAATACATGTCTAAAATTGATTTATAGTATTTGTATTTATAATAAAAAATAATAATTAAAACACACACGTCGAACATATATTTGCGTAGAAATTACACCGAAATTAACCAGAAGAATGATTTGCAGATATAGGCGGCCGTTACGCGTTAACTGCACTCCGTTAAAGGTTGTCATTTTCCCGTCATAGCACCACCACATGCGTGATGCCCACCTAGCTGTTTTTTTTTTTCATACGACATTTGCCATTAAATAAAATAAATCTACAAATCTGGCGTCATTTCGAGTGTAAACACGCCTACAGCATTCGTGATAAAACAAAACGCAAATAATATAGAGCCGTTCAATAATATATTGCGTCATCGCATTCGATACATGCATATTTATGCGCCATAAAGCACGTGTCGCGGATAATATTCGAAGGTTATAGCTATTCTTTATTGTATTTTTTTGGGAGCTAATACGTATAATAATGAGCTTTAAGTGTCGAGCGTATGTCGTATAAAGTTTGTTTAGTCTAAAATGATTATTGAATTTGTTTTATTATTATAGTGCATAATCCGTTGCGAACACACAATATAATTGCATACGTGGTATTCAATATTGAAACACATGTCTAAATAGAATAATTATACCAATATTGCGAGATATTTCAATAATCAGATGCAGAAAAAAAAAAAACCGGTCAGTGGAACTCGGTATAGTACCATGCACAGCTTATTGCCATATTATTAGGTATAGAATCAAATAAAATGAAATAATAAATCCGAACATTTGGTAACCAATATTAATATTTACAATTTTGTACTTATTATAATGAATTTCAATATTAAATATATATATATGGTTTACGCTGTGCGTGTTAAACATGTGATTATAATTTATTATTTGTAAAAAAAAAAAAAATTATAAATAAAAATAATTATTTATAAAATACGAATTGTATAGGCAGACGTTAGGAAAACACACTCTTCGAGCGTAATTGATATCCCGATGTATATCTCAATAGTAACTTTATGATTGCTATATTATCGTATTATTATGACTAGGTAATAAATTGTAAGAACAGTCGACTGTGAAATCAACAATGTCCCTAGAAAATATTATTTACTAGTAACTATGACAACGAATAAACAGGATAGACGGACTGACGAACACAACGGGAATACAAAATATTATATATAATATATATTACTATATACACTTATGGAAATACAAACCTAAAACGATTCATATTTTTAGTGCATTAGAAGACTAAAAAAAGTGCTTAGGAGAGATGTATACGTAGCTTCGTTTAGAAAATTTAATTTTATAAACTACTTTTATAACATGAAAATATTATTTCGAGAAAATATAGATATTTTTTTTGCGACATTAGTTTTCAATTTTTATAGTTTCTGAGAAAATTTCAATGTTTACTTTAATTTATGTTAATATTCAACTAAATATCGAATTTCACTACAAAATCTTAATTAATTTTTAATTTAACTTGCTTTTTTTTATAGTAGCTTATACAAATGAGTTTAAAAAAATTTATTAATTTGTCCAGTTTTGTATATTACAGATATATTATATATTACTATCTAATGTCTATTTAAATGTATAATTTCGTTGGGTAATTTAAATTATGCGAAAATCACTGAACTGATTACCGTGTTTAATGTCTTGGGAAGATGTTTGGAAATTAACTGCGTAAAAGATATAGTTTCGTACTTTATAGATTATAATATATGAAGACTTATTATATTATATTTTAAGTATGGTTATGAAAAACTGAACATAATATCACATTTTCGGTATTTTTTTCAGAGCTGTTTTAGTTTAACGTTAAATATTATACTGTATTTTACACACCTCTTCTTCTTCTTCTTTTCATTCGCCTTCGCCTTCTTTCCCAACTATTTGGGGTCAATTGTATTTAACATTCTTGTATGTATTTTTAAATGAAAATTAAATTGTATATTAAAAATTAAATTTTCTAATTAGTAAAATCCTAGATCAAATTCAATGACAAAGACTTAATTTAAATCCGATTAGCTAACTTTCGAAAGTTTTAAAATATGTGAAATGAAAAAACAAATTTTTACATTTTAACGTATTTACTAAATATTAAATCTAAAATGTCTACGTTTCTAAGTATCTAAAATAAAAATCACCATAGATTATTACGTCCTCGGATTTTTAATTTGATACCAATGTAAAAATTATCTACGACATATATCCATGACACATTAGAAAACATATTTAATAAAAAAAAAAATTCTAGATTGTGCAACAATTATTAATAAATTGTATATTTAGTATGTCAAAAAAGAAGGTACAGTCAAACTTTTATCGATTATCTTAAAATTAAATAATATAGTTGGACCTCGGTTCAGAATTAAAAGAACGCATTAAGCAAATGTAAAATTTTGAGGAGAATATAAAAAATTATATTTTTTAAAAAAAATTTACAAATATATAACTATTTTGATTGAAAAATAAGATTTGTTTCAACATTTGAATATTTAATTAGCCCTTTGCAGCCCAGTGATAACTTTTGAAATCATGGTTTTTATCTATTATTTAAAATTACTGTGGCATTATCAATTTATTTATGACAATTTGTCATTCAGAATTTTACGTTCTTTATAATGACGTCACTGTTTTTCAATTTAAACCGTTATCATATGTAGTTTTATCAAAATATATATCGAAAAAAAAAGTGGACTCGTAGTTGTCTTTTTGATGTTTTTAATATTTAATTACAGTAAGTAAAGTATTATATTTACTTAAAAACAAATATTTTTCTTTTCATAATAATACAATATATCTATTGTATTAGTTTACACCAATAAAGCATAATTTAATTTTGTTAAAATATGTTCTGAACACGATGATACCAAATGGAATCATTGGGCTGATGTGACATCCAAATAATAATTAATACATATTATATTATATATAATATTGTTTTAGTATGTTTATTTAGTAACTAGTAGGTAACCATAAAAGGAAAGTGATATACTAAAAATAATAATTATGTTCCTATAATATGTGCATTATTAATATTTTTATTTTAAAATGTATATTTATTGTTAACTAAATATATAAATATATATACAATATATATAAAATCAAATATAAATTAATTGCATGTTCCTAAGGAAAACATAAATTTTATATAGATTCTAATTATAATATTTTTAACTAATAAAGATGTGTATGTGTTATGCAGTTTTTTAAAAAGAAAGCTATAATACTAAAAACAATTATGTTCCTATAATATGTACATTTTACATTTTCACAAAAGTTTGTTAGTTATTATTTGAACATAAGATGTGTATATTTTATTTAAATAAAGATTTACATTATTATAATATTTATGACTTTCAAATAAAAAATGTATTACTTTATTTGTCTTTATATGCTTTTTTTATATACATATTATATAATTATTTGTATTATTTTATTATTTAAAATAATATACATAGAATTATTGAAATACAATCTAAAGGGTAAGTATACATAATAATAAATTAAAATTATGCCCATATCGGCCCAATGATTCCAAATGGAATCATAGCTGGGAAAACTTTAAAAACCATGAAAATTAAAAAATCAAAAATATTTTGCCTTATTTTAAAACCTTTTTAATTTAGTTTCAAAAAAAAAAAAAATTAATTTAAGGATTTCATGTAGTGGGCTGGAAAAGGTTAAGAATATTATGATAAAATGACGTTTTTATGATGATATAATGATAAGTTATATAATTTTCACAGTAAATTTTACCACGAAAATGTGTGAAAAACGAATTTCGTTTGATACGCGTTCTTCTAATTCTGTACCAACAATAAAATATATATCTACTCATTTTACTTAAAAAAAAGAACAAAAAAATCATATACCTATTATAAACATATTATAGACACGTGTAATATGATTAATTTTAACATTATGAGTATAACAACAGAATTCTAATCGGACTGATTGAACAAACAAGTTTGAGCGAATTCAAAACAAATTTCACGGTTTATTAGTTCCACCTTATATAACTGAATATCTATTTAACTGGCCATAATAATTATTATATGGATCTGTTACTACAAGGAAGTAATAAAACAAAAATTAAAGATCAAAATATCCGTTTTTTTTCCGGGAAAAATTAGGAACATTTCGAAAAAAACTGATTTCTTCCATAGACTTCTTGTAAAATAAGAAAAATTCGTATTTTTAGAGGGAAAAACCATTGTTTTTGGAAAAATAATAAAATATTGTTTGTGATATTCATTTTTAGTAGGTTATATAGTTCAATATTTTATGTTTCTCGGAATGTCAAAATAAAATTGTATATTGTACCTATTGATTTCCAGTTTCGACTTTTATTATTTTGTATTTAAAGTATTACACCTTGTACATTACACTCACAACCATAATGCAGTTATGTCTGATAAAAACTCAGGTAAACGTTTATTTTGATATAAGTACACGAATATATTTTATATTAATAAAAAAACAATATAAAATTCTTTATATTATTCTTTCTATAATAGTAACATTTGATATAATTTAATTTTGACTTAAAACAAATATTTAAAATTTAATTTTTTTTTAATATTTCCATAAATTGTTGAACTCTAATTTATATTTATGTTCTTTGAACTCAAAATTGGTATAGTTACGCATATTTTTACAAATATATATAATTTATCCATTTATACTTTGTACTGTTTCTCGACGATAGTTTTTTTTTTTTAGTATAATCAATATAATAATTTATAGCTGTACACATATCCTTACTTCACATCGAAGAAACCAGCAAACTTTTAACCTTTCTGAGCACATAAAACACTTGACGGTTATCTATCTCAAAATATCTGATACCAATCACTAACCAATTTTATAATAATAACTAGCATGTATAATAATCATATAGTTTTATCGATATTTTTTGTTTTTCTCAAGTATGAAATTATAATATACATTTTGATAGTACTATAGCAGGTAAAATACAACATGATGTACTTAAATTCATATTCTGTAGACTTATTTTACGTACAGAAAGATCAAAGTTTCACGTTTCAAAAATTGTTCATACACATTTATACAAAATATAGAGAAAAACAGTATACAATATGAAAGAGGTATTTTTTTTAATTAATTTTGTTGTCGAAAAAGATAAAAATCTTAATACAAATTTAAAAACTATTTAAAACGGTTTAATAAATTTTTAACAAATTGCATTGTTTTATCAGGTATTTTTATTTACTTTAAAAACTATGTTGCTTTCAGACTTTTGGGAGAAAGGTTTCTTTTTGAATTTATGCTAATTTAAAGTTTTACGATTCCACTATATTTCATAAAATGTTTGGTTATATAGATATTTATTTTCTCAGACATCATTTTTTTTTTTAATCCGTGTTATTTTTTCCACGATTCCGAAAATGCTAAAATCTAATTGCGAAAAACAGCGGTTAAAACTGTAATATAAAACGATTTTTTTATTAAAAATCGGAACTCATGAGCCCTCGCATAAACTTGTTCAGTGGGCTCCATTATCTTCTTTGAAGAGCTAAATAAATAAATTAAATAAATACCTAACATTATATGTTATAGAAATTTTAATAACATAATGATATTTTAGACAGTAAGCGTAATTTACAAAAAAATGATATCCAAAAATTTTCATGAATTATAATCTAAATATCCACTGTATACCAATATCTGTGTATATTTTTTATATAATTTGTAGATAAAACAAATTTGTTTTCATTGTCTGCTAAAGCTATTATTTACATATATAGAAATTGTATAGGTATCCTTATTTATAAATCGGTAAAAAAATAATTAATGACTACAAGAATATTGTAAGATTAATACCAAGGCGAATACCGATGCCCAAACTGACTTCTACTCAGTCAAAAATTATAGATTCATGAATTGAATTTATATTACCAATACCCAGAATGGGTTAACAAGTGTAAGACCAATATAAAGCCATAGTCTTGGTCTTGCTTTTGTCATCACTATCAGAAATTCATGGCTTACTTAGGTAAGCTACTTAGGTACCTTCAAAATAAATTGATTTTATTCAATATAAGTACATGCATTATTTTACAGCTTAATCCTTTTTCCACTAAGCATATATTTTTGTTTTATTATTGAAAATTTTTTCACAATTCTGCTAAATATTTTAATAAAAATCATTTCTAAAAATAAATAAATATTGAATATAATTAATGCCATACCTAATATATAAATTTTAAACATATTCACTTTGTCCTATTATTTATTTGATGTGGTGTTTCTCAACAACTTGGAGGATATTTCAAATTTAATTTTTGGCATTTTTTTTTTGAGCTGGCCATTATATATCATAGATTTTATGTAGTTTGATAATTCCAATTTAAACTATACGAGCAATACCATCATATTCACTACAAAATTTAAATACTAAGGCCATTAAAAAAAAAAAAACATTTTTTGACAATGTCCGCCATTGGAATAAGTGTCTACCAAATTTGCATAGATTTTTGCAAATAATACGACAACTAATAATTATCCCTATTTTTTTTTTTTTTTTTTTTTGCTATCGATTTTAAAACGTTAAATTACCTTGATATTGAAAAAATAATGACAAAATTTCATAAGGGGAGGAGGTAGAAAAGTTCACTTCCTTTTATTATTTATTCCAAAACTGGCGAAGCCCAAATCAACAATAATTGTTAAAATAATAATTAATTGTTAATCCAAATTTATCTTAGAGAGCAATAAATAATAATGCATAAAAAATTTGAAGAATTTTATACACGATTATACACGACTCCATATGATTTTGGATGCAACGTACCTAGCCATACAATCCATTATACGCGCTCGTTGACGTATACAGACAATGGTATTTTTTATGTCGCATGAACTTGAACATAAATAGGTATATTCATATATTAGTTTAACGTGCAATTATTAAATTTGTAATAAAAAAAATGCATTCTAGGTTAGTCGGTTATTCGTCCAAAAAACATATATATAAACGTATATATTATAACATTATGACTGATCAAATTTGGTGCTTAACGATCCAGACAAAAAGTTGTTTCCGAAATAGATCGAGTGTATTGTAAATTATCAATTTTCAGAACTTAAAAATATATTAAACAGCCAATAAATACGTGTAAAAAATTATTACAATAAAAATGAAAACGAGGTATCGTCATTATTAACGAAGCGCGCATTAGTCGATAATCGATAATCGATTAGAAAATAATTCGTTATATAGGAGTAAGAGAAGATTTGCAAACTGCAGGTAAGAAAATTTTTTTCTCTAATAAAGTGGAAATTCTGAAATATTCAATGCCAACAATGAATCGTTCCCGTGTAAATACGCATAAAAACTTTAACTCGCTGTCAGATTGTCATTATAAAAATTGATCAACAGACATTCTTATTCGATTTGCAAAAGTAGACTCTCAAAACTCCCGTGTTCTATTTGAACACGTTTAAAAATTTAAATCTTTCTGTAAATTATTTTGGCACATACGTGAGCGTAAAATATTTTTTTTTTTCTATTCTGAATATTTATACGAGGAAATCGCTGTGTAGCATGCAATTTTTATTATATACATTCGCACACTGTAAACATTGACGAGCGTGAAAAACTGCTGCGAACTAAAACAGTTCACTGCAGGTACCTATAATAAATAATAGCCTATAAACACTGAAATAAAATTCGCGTTTCGATCGGTTTGGAATACGACGAAAACGCTGTCTAAAGAAATATAATGAGCGAAAACCCGTCCTTCTCAAAATTATGAGCCTTAAAGCTATAATTAAAGGGATGGGCAGCAAGATGAGCTTCGAAAGAAGCTAAAAAAAATATATACTCGTATATATTAAAATACTTTCAACGACTTGTGGATACTACCTCAACGCGACACTTTTACTGATATTGTTCAACACTCGGAAACAATAATGGTGTCTCTTAGAAGTAAAAATAAATCAGTATATGACCTAGTACGTCAAGGCATATTTAGTTTCCAAAAACAGCCAAAACATTTTCAATGGGATATAAAAACAAATAATTGTAATCACTTTCACGAAGGTCTGTTTTAATAGAAACAGCAAAAAAAAAACATACATTGCAAAGATTACAACAAAATATATATGTTAGTACTGAAACTAGAATGTTGTTTGATAACATAGACTGAAAAGCGATTTAAAAACGTACTTTAACCATCATTTGAGATTTTATTAAATCCCTTTTTAGTAAGTGTTATTAAAAAATAAAAACATTTAGCCGATAACACAACAAATTTCAATAGATACAGAGGCCCAAGAAATATAATTCTTAGACTTTAGAGCTAATAGCATAAATGGAGGACTGAAGCAATTCAAAAACCACTATCGTTTTCTTAAAATTTTTCTGTTATAAAATGTCCAATAAATGTATTAGCTTATATATGAAATTTTCGGGAAAAGTAGGTAGGTAAAAGAAGGGTTTTCTAGTATAGAGGTTGTTTGAATTGGTACTACTCAGTTTTTTATACAGGTCATATTTTGAGTTTCTAAGTAGTTTTCAAAAGCGGAACGAAAAACTACCTTTTATAAAGAAACATTACGAAAAGTTATTATAAATTGGAAAACACCAAATAAATTAGTCATGGTTACTGATTATATATAGTTGATTTATATGTTATGTACGGTACTAATATGTACCAAAAATTATTATAAATTGGAAAATTTAAATTGCAAGAAACTTGAAATTTACACCAAGTATTTATTATTGTGATGGCACTATGTGTATATTGACGTCATTTTTTTTTTATTAGCCATATGAATGCTAATAGTAAGACTCGTGTTATACACACCGAGGCTTCACTCGGAGTTGTTTCATCGAAAGAAATGATTTATCATTGATTTTGAATTCGATACGTCGACCACCAGTTTACTACCCAACGAGCAATAAGCGCTCCCTATCCCCTATACTGACCGGCATTGTTTTATTCGTATGTAAATATATGATAACATTTTTTAATTGGACAATTCGATTTTTTTCCGTTACTTTAAAGATCCGCCGCCGCTATATATATATATATATATGATATGTTAACGTTTTAAAACGTCATTTACACTGTGAATGTATATTTACCAAAAAAAAAATCATCTTGTCTAGCATTGTATCTACCGAGTCAATCGTGTCATCGATCGTGTAAACGGGATATCGACGTACATTGAAATCGAATTGGAAAATTCACTTCAAAACAGCACGTTAAAGAAAGCGGCGGATCGTTATTTCGCCGGGCCTTGAGAGATTATAATATATATATTTATATGGTATGTAGTAGCGCGGTAGTGCTCGTAAATTTGGTAACTGCATTACATATACATTTTACACGGTTGTTAAATAATAACAATTATTATTTATTTTACGCCTGTATTGCGGATTCATGGTAATATATAATACGTCGAATTGACGAAGTAAAAACAAAAAAAAAAAAAACAATAAGCATCGTGGAAAAATTTCAACAAAACCTCACAGATATTACGCGTATCATCGTCGATTTAACACGTTTATCCAACATAAAATAATATAAACGTTAGCAATTTGTTCACATTATCCGTGTCTTACACGAAATCTGTAAGTACAGCATAAGAATCCGATCGAACTATCTCAAAACGACTGCGCACTTTTATAATTGTACGGAATATAATATTAAAGAATGATGGCGCACGTACCTACCTAAACCTATACAGTGTGTACGTACATATTATACACAATATAGTTTTTTTTTATTATACGTCGATCGACTGATAAAATTGATAAAATAAAATTTAACGCGAGATTTACTGGATAAAATGTTCATTATTCGAGTAAATTATAATTGTAATAAAAATAAAAATCAATAATTGAATTGTTGATCAATAGATAGTACACAATTGTTTCCTTTTTGGATGGCGTGTAATGTATTATACTCAAATAAAATTTCGATTTTCTACTTGGATTTATTGGAAAATATGCGCTGTAAAACATATTAAATACGAAAAATATTTCCAACCCTCTGTATTCCAATAATATTTCGTTCCGGAAGTTGCTAAACTGGGGTCCCAAAAAATGTTCAAAATTAAATGTTTTTTATTTTTTTTTTTAATATTTTTGTCTTCGTCACTTTTTTCATAAAATGTATATCTGTTGTCAATATTATACACTCTATAGTTAACCCATCAGAAATGTTGTCTGATTCAAACTTATAATATTATCTACAGATATATATAAAAAAATAACTTTTACATTTAAAAAAAATTTAATGTAGACAGAGTTGGGCAGTATCACAGATACATTTATCTTTGATACATATTAAAAATACGACTGTATCGTGAATCTTGTATCATTGAATACATTTTGAAAATATCTAGATCTGATGTCTAGATATTTTTTTATCCAGTATCATGGATCTTTTTATGCAAAAAAATATAAAATATATCAAATGATCAAAACTAAAATTACATAATATACATCATGTTGATAACGAAAGGTCTAACGATTTTTTATACATTAATATTAATAAATTTATTACGATTTATTATATACCTAATTTATAAATGTGTAATTAATTTAATAATAATTATACACCTCAGAAATTATTAATTTTATTACGAAGAAAAAAAGATAATTGAAATAGGCATATTTATATAATATTTAATCAGAAAATGAATCGCAAAAATGTGACGAGATGGAAAGAGTTTAGAATATGGAAGACATATACATCACTGCATGTGTCGAGAATTATACATGGATAAACGAGTAAATAGTATCGTTTTCCATGAAAATATCCAGAGGAATAACCATTGAACTCAGCAATATTGTATTATTGTACATATTTTAGTATTGACTAGGTACTTATATATTATCATTTTATTTTCCATCACAGAAAAAATAAAATTTGCCCAGTGTTTTGAATTTCAAGTTTTTCCAAAAATGGATAGTACTCTAGCTGGGTAAAACTATGGGAACCTCTGTTCTAATATAATATGAAAGTAATCCGTATTTATATTTCACAGATATATACGGGAGTTATTAATACATTTTGGCAAATTTTTTTTTTAAAAAGCTTTTGAATAACCTAACCCTTTATTATGCCTACATTATAATATTATAACGGTAACGATTTTTATTACTAATGAAAAACTAAACAAATTGAATTCATAAAATGATAATAACAGAATAAATAGACAATAAAAATTCAGTTAAATTTTTTACAGTTGGTCATAGAGAATATAATTAGTTAATATCATAAATAGTATAGTATTTAACGGATTGCTATTATTACAATAGTTTATTAATTTAATAACATTATTTAAAATAAGTGGGAACAAAGTAATTATTATCTTGTTTTTTAGTTCATCAAAACACTAAAAGTAGATTTAGTATTTAGAGATTTAAAAGCGCACTTAATTCTCTACATAATTATAAAAAATCGTGGTGAAAAGTGAACAATTAAATAGGCAATAAGTTAAAAGTAACATTTCTCCAACTTTTTTTACGTGTTTTTTGTATTTTAATTGAGCATGTTCATAGTTATGTCCATTTACTAATTACTTTTGAAGTTTCTCTAACATCCTTGAAACATCTAACTACATAACATCTTCTACATAAAAATACACTCATGCCACATAGAACTTTATGCACTGTGATGCTTATCATATTTCTTTGTTACTTCAAACTTCAGTGAAGTAGAAAGTGAAATATTTTAATTTTTGTAACAAGCATTTTTAATAATAATTCTTCTTATGGTTATCACGAGGAAAGAAAATATGCAGAATTGTGTCGGTATATATATCTATATTTTATACGTAATAAATGTTGGATCGACTAATACGTATATAGAGGTCAAAAGGATATCGCGTTCAGTTATAACCAGCTGGGAACGGAACCTTGAATTTATTTCGGTTCCATTTCTGGATCTGGTTTTATAAAAATAACATTTTATGATTTCAGTGCCGGTTTCGGTTCTTAAAAAATTTTATAATTTTTTCTGGTTCGGGTTCCATTTAGAATAGGTTTTTATAATGTTTTATAATATTTCACTAAATATTATTAACTAAGGGTAAAATTATGATACTAAAGGGTATAAATAACATTTCAGAATCCTTTAGAGGTTTTCAAATAATTAAAGTTGTGTAGATTACTGTTCCTACTGTAGGTACTTTGATTTTAGTTTAATAACAGAGGCCCCAACCCCTAGTTATAACAAGTTGATTATTTGTATTATTATGAACAACGTTTGGAAATATAAATCGTGGCCCAAGTTGTAACATTTACGATTCGTAATTTGCAGATTACCAAAATTGATTTTTGTACGTGGCTCAAATTACAATAATTGCATTTACCTTTTTTATTTTGGCTTTATTTTTCGGCACAATTTACATATTTTCCCTGTGAAATAATGAAATAATAAAAATCGTTTCCAGTGTATGCGTTTAATACAATCTAGGTACACACAAAGACATTTTTTTTGTTTATTGTTTTTGCTATACGTTTTATTCAAAACATTTTAATTTTTAATATTTACGCATAAATTGTAACAATATTTACAGGCACCACAATAAAAAAAATAAAAATAAAATACTACGTAGAAAAAAATATTAATTTTTTATGTGGTTGTTTTGTTTTTGTAGAATCAAAAGAGATTATATATTATATTGTTTTTTTTTTTTTTTTTAGATTATTAACTTTTGGCTACAATTTAAATTATTATTACTAATAATACTATTAGTTATACGAATGACAAACTAGATAATCTGTAAACAAATATGGTCAATACGAATGTATACACATTACATATGCGATACGCACTTGAAGTTTAAATCTTATAATGGAAAGTAAGTACAATATTTTTTTCACTTATTAGTCTAGTATCCCAATAGTCTAATTGTCCAGTCTAAATCTGTTATATATCTTTATTATTATTGAAAAGTAATAGAAAGTATCATCTATGTCTACTTATTTTATGTAAGCTTTTATAATAGTGGTTTTAAAAATGAAACCAAATTTTCATTTATTTTTTCTATTTTTTATACCAAGAATTTATTTAATACATAATCAGTATGATTTCAATTCGTTCCAGAAATTATTCAGTGTTTATAGGAAATCAATATTTTATATTATTATTGAAGTTTTTAGGTTTTTGTCCGAAAAAAAAAAAAAAGTTAAAAGCTTGGTAATGAACATGAATATAGCAAAAAATTGTCTTTCCTTGACGATAACATGTACTTTTATATTAAAATGATAATATTAAAGATTAAAATTAAAAACAAGTTAGCCTCGACGGGAAAAAAATCAAATAATCATAAATTAAATTAACATTTTTTTATTTTATTATATACTTGGTAAAATTAAAAATCGTGACTCTATTAAGACGTAAACGTTAATCGTTATGAAATATATGAACACCAAATATTAAAAGTGGTATTGGATAATATTAAACGTAAAAATATTATTAACGATGCGGTTAAATAATGTAGTATTGTTATTAGAATAATAAAAATACGAAAATACAAAATAAAAATAAATGTATCATTTTTAAACTCACATCCCTGGTCAACAGAAAAATTGAAAGTGAGGATTTGCATAAAGAAAATCATAATGAATTAAAATGAACATTCGGACCGAACTAATATAAATCAATTTAGATATGATAATATATATATTATTTAGTGCAAAGTGGTTCAGATTGGAGAATGGTAGTGTTTTAGCCCCAATTTTATATGCACATCATAAATATTGTAGCTTTATTAGATATTGATTTATACATTCGAATTGATATGCACTTTGTATATCACGGTAGTTTATAAATTTTATAAAACTCCTACCTACTACTAGGTCTTATTGTTAAATAAACCGCCAGTGTTTTTGAAAATATCAATTGACTTTCAAATTGTATATGGTTATACAAGAACTGAATCATGTATATCATCTATATATTTTATGGATAAAAAAATTTTTCTTAATTAGAATAAATTACGGAAATGTCCAAATTGATCTAAAAGTCTATATATTTCCAGTCTCCACAGTAAATTCCGTATCTGTGTTAAAATTCAAAATAGAGTTTGATGTTTAAAAATCAATATTTGATATAATATATATAGAATTATAAAACTAGGTACTAAAAACTTTACATTTTAAAGTTAGAAGTATAATATACATGAAGATAATTTTCTAAAATATTTATAGGTACTCGTATTTTCCAAAAAGCTAGTGTTTTATTATTTTTAAAAACCGTATAAATTATTTTTATAATTAACCTACAATAAATAAAGATTGTTTTCATTTTGGGCATTCTTCTATATTTGAGTGGTGGGTGTCACGATGATTGAAATTAAATTGATTTTAAATTAGCGTTACAGTCAAACCTTATATATACAAACTTATTTTACATGAAACCTGCAAAGTATCGTTTTCGTGATAATCATAATAATAACATTAAATAATAATTAATTGATTATATAACAACGATGAGGCATGTCGTAGTTAACACAATGATTATTAAAAGTTAACAAAATAATAAAATATTTTCCCTTGATGTATAGACGTTTAAAAATATTTTATATTCATCACAAAATTAAGATTATTAAAGCCTTAATTAAAATCTATTACGTAAAATAGGCAATTTACATAATAAACGTATATCACATTATAAGGCTTATAATATAAAGTTTATAGAGTTTAGATAAATGTCTAAGATATTATATTGTATATATATATATAGGTATATTGAAATCATTTTTATGACAATGATTAGAGATTTATATAAATTTATATAAATTATTAGCAATTTCATAAATTTATTTAACACAATAGTAAAATAAATATAAAAAAAATAAAAATAAATACAAAGTTTGGACATAAAACATACGTCATCAAACTTGTGTACGGAGGAAAGAGATTCTAGATTAAGACTAGCCTGAATAGTAGTTAGAAAAAGCGTACCCAGGGAGTAGTTTGATCAAAATTTTGCCGTCTCTTGAGACGTAAAATTTTTGTTTAAACACGATCGAGTAATTCAATAAGACCAATTTGTGCGGGGTTCCATAAAACTGAACACAACTCTAAGATAGGTCTAACCAGTGAAACATACAACGTTTTAAGGAAAGACTCGTTTTTTAATTCCTTGGGATTCCTGATTAGAAAACCAAGGTTTCTTAAAACTTTTGAGCGTTTTTGTTCAATGTAGGAAGACAATATTATCATTTTCTAATCTTTGGTTAGATTGAAATACAACTCCGAGATCACGAATAGTATTGATTTCTTCAAGTTCATTATCACGGATATAATATTTTTGGTTAATTTTGGTTGGTACCTTTAGATGTATTTAGTTTTATACCGTTGGGTAAGGCATCAAATACTCGATCTATCCATAGTCTTTTTGAATCAATTACTGGTTCTGTAGGGCTATAACTTTTACATTCTGAGCGTTTCGATTGATTTTATAATGATGTTTATTTTCATTTTCATTTTTTCTGCGAGCAAATTTTCGACCAGAAGGAGTTGGTATGATATCGATTTAAAATCTGCTCTAGATGATAATTAATAGCATTTCTCTGTAGTTTCCTCGGGAAGAAGGAAAACAACCTTCTTTAATAGATACCGTATACATAAACATGCACAATGTATACACACGTGTGTTTACACTGTACACAACTATACCTACAAGCTGACTAGTGTACGGCATATACTGACATTGTAAACGATTAAAATTGGACAATATTATATGGTTTATATTTTATTATATTTGTTGGCTGTACTGGAACTATTACGATTTCCGTAATATAACAAAGCGTGGCTAAAATGAAATATTTATTCGGATAATGGGTATAATACACTGAAATAATACAGTATAAAATGGTGAGATTGTACAATTTTCAAATTTTTAACTGATATTAAAATATTTAACTAATATTCATGTAGACATATCACACCGAGCTCCGCTCAGAATGGTTTTCATCGAAAGAAACATCGAAGTCGTTGTTTTCAAATTCAATATATCCACCACCAGTGTCCTACCCAACTAACAAAGTGTTTCCACCCCTTACTGGTCGGCTATTTTGTACATTATTTTTGTATAATATATATAAGTAGGCTATTAAGTAGGCGTATTCATTTTATTTATATATTATATTGTTATTTTTTATGATATACATATTTATTTTTACATTATTATTATTTGTATAACATGAATATTACGCATATAACAATACAAACATTTTAATACTGGCAGTCATAGGTTTTTATTTATTTTTAATTATAAAAATGGAGCTAACACTTTAATGTATATATTTTATCTATATAAATGGATACATTTTAATAAAATGTTCAAATAATCATTTGTAAATTTTGAAAGGCAATATAGTATAAAGTACTATACTAAGTAATTTTTTTTTTTTTATTCATTTTTTAAAAATAGTCATTATATTTTCAATTAATCTATAGACTAATATAGTAGGTAGTAGATACTATGAATTCAATTGAATCAGAGATTATAAGATGAGTGTTGTGTAATATAAAATATTACCTATTAAAGTAATTTGTTTTAATAGATACAATTTATCGTATTACGAAAATTAAATATAGGGGAATGTCAACTATTTAAAAAAGTAATCTTCTTTTAAACTTTATAATTCAATTAGGTAGGTAGTTAATTATTTTTACCATTAAATTGTTCGTGAATTTTTTATACACATTTTAATTAAAATTCAAACATAATAATGAATTATTAATAAATGAGTACTATATATTGCCGAAAAAATTAACTAAACTATTTTAAATAATTTTAAACATTTGAATCCCAATAATTTATTTAATGAATTATAAAAAAAAAAACTGTAGTCTTGTACTGAGATGAGTTAATATTTATTTCCATTTTAACTTTAAACTTATCGCGATTTTTTTGTAAACGTTTAATTTATAACTGGTTACTTTTCGTTTGATTTAACTTAACTCACTTTTTTTACATCATTTATTATAAATTATTGAAAATTATAAAATTGAATGGCTAAATATTGTCGCATTTTGATCGTGTTGTAGAAGAAACTGTGCCCATTGGAGTAATTTCAGTTTTCGATTAAATTCATATCAGCTGAACTAGGATTTACATTATCTCAATTTAAATTATAATTGCAATTGCATAGATGAACAACTTGTGTTAAACAACATGTCACACGTATTTAACCGCAAAGTTCAAATCTAAGCTAAGATTAAATTCGAGATCGATACAAACACCCACTTGACTGTAATTAGTATAAAAATATGTGTGATACGACACATAAGTCAAAACGAAAAAATATGTGTAACCGAAACGCATTATCTTAACTCATGTTCAGTTATTTCAATTCAATAGAAATTTTTTAAATAAATAGTGTTGGTGTTCATACTTAACTAAGATATCTGTGCGTTGTTTAAGAAAAAAACCATCCATTTTATGGGTTAAGTAATTCAATATATGTACAAAAAAATAAAAATAAAAACGTCGAAATAAAATTTTTCTGCATAAACATAATACGATACGATGATTTGGTTTATGTATTAGTGTAAAGACGAGAAACTATAAAGTAGGAAATAAAACAAATAACTAACTTTTTTAATTAATTTCTAGTTTTCTCATTCTAAAATCTAAACTAACTCCAATTCTCTTGTTTCCAAACAGAACACAAAATTCATCTCACTATAGATAAATAAAATATTTTTAATAAATTTTGCGAAAAATTTTAAACAAAAATTTGTGCAAGAAACAAATATTTTTGATTTTATTTAGAACAATAGAAGTAAATTACCTATATAAGATACGTTTAAAAATGCTATCCCACAGACTTTCTGCAACTAGTGCAAATTGATTCATCATTCTTTAGATGTATCTACTATAACTAGTGTTATTAATATTTTAGATTCATGACTATAATATATAAGGATTATCAAATTTTAAGATTTTCAGATATAACTATAGTGACACAAAATTAAGCTAGTATTGATTTTTTAGGACGTAACATTTAAAATCATCAATTTTATGTTATACATAAAAAAAACCCCGTGAAGGAAGTTTTTACAAAATGTATATAAATTAAACATCATTAATGTGATGTTATAATTAACATTTAGTGAAATTGTCGAGTCCTTGATAAAATTATTTTTCGATAAAATATGATGTAAATATATTTCATCAAACACATAAAAATATATTCAGTCAATTTTTATTGTAATACCGTTACAGGGAAAATTGAAAAATTACTTCTGTAAAAAGTACCAACTACATGTATATATTTCTATATCAGAAAATGTATTACGTTAAACTCTTTCTTCATTTATTCAACCCAAAAAATTTAAACTAAAACCAATAACACCAATAACCAAGAGAGAAAAACAATAATACATTTCCTCATCATATGCTCAGAATATAAAATTTACATATATGTATATATAGTTAACAACCAAGTAATTATTTTTAAATTAATTTTAGTTTGTATTGAATTTGTTTTTTAATTATTTAATTTCGGAAACAATTTCAAATAAAATGATATCAGAAACATTGATATTGACTAAATGATTTTTAAAGAGACGTAAGTATACCCTATATATTATAAATACCGACAATCATTGAAGGTCTGCTCTTAATTCTACACGATTGATGTTTTTTTCCTCGAAAATTTTATCCTTGAGAAAATTTGTATCGGGTTTTTAAACCTCCACACAATAGAAGAGTATTCTTATATTACCCAGTTAAATAGCTATATTATGTTTTTTATAATTTAATAACACAATATCAAGCAGTATATCATATTATATAGTTGAGTTTTTTTGTTTTGTGGTTATACGAAATATATATGACAGAACTATCGTTTTAAAATGTTCTCCAGAGCAATAGACGAGAAAACCGCCATAACTATATAGCCACGAGGTATAAAAGTCTACATAAACATGGCAATTTCGATTTCCTAATATTCATCGTATCCTTAAAACCTGCATATATATAAGTATATTGTATTTGTATATTATACTATACATAATATAAAATTATTTTTAAAATGACAGAAACCGAAACGAGAAAAAAATATAGGTAAGTACAAGGACATATAAGAACCAAATGCAATATCTATAAATGAGAAAATTTATTAAATTAATCTGGATTTTGTTTATATTTTGCAGTATGAGTTGTAACACATTTTGTATAATGCACAAAAGATATAAATTATTGGGTTATTGGTAAAAAATATTTAAATGTTATAATAGTATCCCCGAGGAAAAAAAATATCCTAATGTAATAATATAAAATCCAAGATATAAGTATTTGAAAACCGTTACGAAAAATGACTCAAAATATACGTTTTAAAACACACTTGCAATAAAAAGCATTCAAAGATAAATATATTTACCAACAGTTTTAAGATTATATAATTGCCAGTGCTCGAAATGTGCAGAGGGGGGCACGCAGGGAAACGTAGTTCTTCTACTACTTTGAAATATTTTGTCAGCTCCCCCACTAATAATATTTTACAGTATACGTATTATATAGTTTAGGAGGTCGCTCATTTTTTAAAAGCCTGATAGTACCCTTTCTTCTATTTTTCCAATTTGATCACTGATAATTGCTATTATAGTACCTATGATTTAAAATTATGACTATAATATTCAAAATGTAATAAATTGATATCTATAACCTATTATAGATATAAATATTAAAAGCAACTTTTTTTTTACAATACTCTATATTGGTATATTTATTGAAAAAGAAGAAATATTAAATAATCAATACATCTATTTTAGTAGGATGGCCCCAATAGTTATATGCTTGTTCATTTTCCGGTAGAAAATTTGATCTAGTTGGTACTTTAAAAAGATCGTTTTTAAATTTTCCCAATAGTTTTTTATCGCGTAAGAAATAAAAACCGATAAATTACTTAAAACCGGGAAAAACGCGATTTAGTCAAAATTCACTATTATTATTTCTTCGTTATTCTGTAAATCATTATTCTAAAGACTTTCAATATTCACCGGAAATGTATTCCAGTGCTACCACTCCATACTGACCGGTTTTTATTTTTTTCCCTGGATATTTTTTATCTATCTAGATCCAGTTATTGTGCAGTGCTAGTACAGTATTATATTTATTAACTTAGATAATTAATATGTAATCAGTATACAAAAACTTAATACTATAAATTTATAAGTAGACGTTACCAAATTTGGGGTTATCACCCCAAAGTATATTTTGAACAAATTCTCCAAATCTCACGAAGAATTTTAAATTTTAACAAAACTCAATTTTTGTCTATAATATATAAATATTTTAACGAAATATACCACATTCATACACGACTATGCCTATATTAGTTTTAATCTAAACTATTAAAACCATTATATAAGTAAAGATTTAAAAAAAGGTGAACGTATTTTTTTTTTTTTATGGGAATTTTATATAGGTGTATATATATATATATATATATAGGTATAGGATTCGAAGATGTAAATTTTAGTCACGGATAACAGGAAAGTTTTTCTGTTATCTGTGTTCTAACAATGAGTAATATGTTATTTAAATGAGCGTATATATAATTAAAAATTGAGCATTAAAATCTATATTTATAATTAATAAATAAAAATATGTATATTAAATTATCATTAATTTGTTTATTAAAATCCACATCAGCTGAGTATTGCGTTATACTTTCTGCATTTTATATATTATATCGTATATGTTGATAATGGTAAGAAATTGATTATAGGTAAAAAGGTAATCATTTAAAGAATTTATAAGAAATGTTATTGAGTGACAGTAAAAAACCAATAAAAAAAATAATATATTAAATAATATTCAAATTATCAATATTATTATTCAATATATTTAGACATTTTTAATTTATTATAATTAATAATTAGATCTAGAGGTGGTGCGAAACGAGGAAAATAATATTGACGAATGATCTTGCTTATCATTAAAATGTATAGTACGCATATAAAACATTTAGAAATCCTTGTAGCCTTATGCTAATTGAAAATATTGAGAAGCTGACCAAGTCACCTCAGATAGTGTATATAGGTAATAGTTATATAGTAAAGTCGAAAAGACATTGGGTCGTGTCCGGCCATATTGCGAAATAGTCGAAACGATTTAAAAATATACTATTTAAATAAATAATTGTTGATTTCGTCTATTTAGTTCATTGTTTTTTTTGCAAATGTTTAGGTATAATTGTGTAGTGAAATGAATAATTTAAAATTTTTATAATTATAATAGATATATAAGGTGTTATGATTCGGTGATGGACAACTCAAAATAACCGGAGGGCCAATTTTTAAAACTTAAAATCATTGCGGGCCAGATACGCATATATTAATTAAATAAATATATATATATATTTTTTATTATTATGTGAAACAAACTAATGCATAAATATATTTATGCTTATATAGTAAGAATTAATATCTAAGTTTAATATATTATTTTTTTATTTCTTTTTCTTTTTATTATTTATATATATAATAAACGCCAGACGGCTTTTTACATGATGAAGTGTAGTGGAGAGAAAAACAAAACAATATATCAAATACTTAAAATATGGTAAATTAAATAAGTGGCATTATCAGAAATACGGCGTTTTTTTTTTTTAGGGGAAATGTGAGGGTACTTCATTAGCAATACGCATAAGACGAATTATTGGGGAGTTAGACTGATAGTTTGAATTGGAAAAAGGAATGTGGAAGTTAGTACAGGAGCGAGTGGAGCAAGCAGGTATTTGAAGGATATTTGAAAAGAAATTGAGATCAGTTTGGTGCGGGCGGTCAGTCAGACTGAGGAAGGAGAGTTCTTCTAGGACTGGAGTGTAGTCGTGAGGAGGACATTGAATATGAAGGGCAAAAGCAGCCAGGCGTAAAAATTTTCTTTATACTCTTTTGAGTGTTATTTTATGGGAGGATGTAACTGGATCCTAGATAACAGAGCCATACTCAACAATTGGGTGAATAAGGGAACAATATAGAGTTTTTAAAGAGAAAGAGAGGTGAAATTCACGGGATATCGGAAAAATGAATTATGTTTTATTATTAATAGTTTCTCCGAGATGCGATTTACCTGCAGCTGTTTTGACTATGTTTGAAGTGAATTTTAGTACGTTTTTCGATGGTAAAAATTGTCGAAAGACAGTTCGGGCCCGACGAAAACGGACGGCGGGCCGCCAGTTGCCCGTCCCCGTGATAGTTTATGAAACTGAAAGACTGATGAATTATTTTTCACGGGGGGGGGGGAGGGGTGTTAAAATAATAGAGTGGTCGTAAATGTAAAATATTTTATTTAATAGAGTTACGAACCCCATCGAAGCGGTGATGAGACGGAAATAATTTTATTTTTAAGGTTAGACATAAGTCCTAATAAAAAATAGAAAAAATAGGCCGAACCGTATTATTAATAGTGTATATATTTTATTTTTATTCATATAGACGTCTGAGTGTGTGAATGAAAACAGATTTTTACTGTCGTAAGGGTTGTTAAATTAACATTGGGGGGGGGGTGGGAGAGTACATCGTGTACGCATGTATAGTGGCGCCGGGGCACGGGGGTTTGAAAATAAAAACGGTTTGGCGCAGAGAAGAGACGTGATGTCATTGGTGCTGACGTCACGGGCGGGGAGGTGGATTTCGATATAAAGGGAGAATATCGCCCCGCGAGTCCGTCCGACGAGAACAAACTGGCCACTTTGAAAAGTCGTTGTTAACCGACGACTTCGTTCCTGAGCACACGCCACCACCGACAAACTGTTCTCTTACTACGCGCCCGCAAACACACATCGCGCACAGGTAAACATTTTTATTTTTTAGTTTTTTTGTTTTTTTGTTTTTTTTTTTTTTAAGATTTTTTTTTTTTTTTTTTTTTTTTTTTTATTATATTCAAAAATAAAAATAAATA
>JAIPRL010001189.1:69338-93044 GCA_025469235.1 Pemphigus obesinymphae | reverse complement strand
AATAATGTGTATAGTATCAACAATCTAGATATTATCCACAATACGCTGTAAATTAAATAAATACATTATTATTATAACAACCATGGCGATTATCGCCACCGCCACCGCGGCAGTGTGCGCGTACCTTTAAGGGGATTGGAAGTGGCGATTGTCTGTCTCTCTCTATCACACACGTAACTTAATAATTTAGACCATTTCTATTTCCAACGTACCTACTGATAGACCTAGTGATGCGAAGGGTGATGCAATTAGGATTCTATAAACTGATCTGAATTTTTCGTAAGATTTACTCGCACTTTAAATCGATTTTCCCATATTTTTGATTTTATCTCCCCATAAGTCCCCCTAAAATTAATTTTTGTGAAAATCGAGGAAAAAAAATTTAAAAAGTGGGTAAGTCGTTCTAAAGTAGATTTCACGACGAATTCAGATCAGTTTTCAAAATCCTTAACGTACCACATGACAATCGGTAGGTATGTTGAATATGGTATTATTTTAGTGTCTTTTCAAGTACGGTAGCCGTTGAAATTTGTTAAAATGTGCATCACACTATACTTATCATTATTATGTGAAACGTATTTACACACACTAAAGACTACTCACACAAACACATTGCATAACGCGAATAAATCAAATAATTGCCTATACACAACCCATCAATTAATGACCGCTTCCAATCTCCTCACTAAATTATAATTATAGATATATTTTAACAGTGAACTATAAATTATTAAATATAAAATTGGGCGTTAGATATTATTAGCTTTAAAGATTGTTTTATTTTATTGTATTTAAAACAAAAAAAAGCAAATAGCGCAAAGCTATATATTATATATATATACCTAAAAATTATGGTTTGTAAAGGACTTAAGGTTAAGAGGACGTCGTATCTAAAACATTTTAATGGAAACTTGTATTAGCATTTTGTCATTTTTATCAACTTACAAACAAGTCAGAAATACTAAATAAAAAACAAATTATAGTTAATAACATTATTTGGTGCCCTCTATAGTAGCCTTTTTTCGATATATTCATTTTTTCAAAACGTTTAGTCATTCAAAAAAAAAAAATCTTGAAATAGATTTTTAACAACTTATAATATGTGAAAAAATGCACATGTCTAAAATCGACCACGAAGGGCCCTATATAATTTTATTTTTAGTTTTACTTCCTACGATATTCTAAAATCAATAAAAATGAAAAATACGTAAACATGTTTTTTTTTTTTTTTTAATAATATCGTGACTACACGACAATAAAAATTGGTATTGACACAAGACTATTTTTAAATTACTTTAAAATTATATTTAAATATTTTTAGATTATTAGATTGTCACTTTTCAAAAATAGAAGAAAATGAGTAAAATTTTTAAGGTAAAAATAGCTTTCCAACGGAAAATTCATTGAAGTACTTAATACTTAAAATAGATGAATTTTCGATTTTCTCAGTAGTTCAATAGAGATTTATTCTCTCTCAGTATAGTACAGGCATCCGACATAATCATTTTGTAAGAAGGGATTTATAAGTTGTTTAACCGAATGTTAAATACAGTGCCGGATCTAGGGGAGGGAGCAAAACCGGGGTACTTGCCCCGGACGCTATTACGGTAGGGCGCAAATGAAAAAATATGTAAGCGTTTCATCCGGCTTTTGGAAGTGGGATCCCATTTATCTTTAATTATTTTGAATAGATATTTTAGTAGAAATTGACGAATGACCTTTTTTTTTTTTTTGCTTATAAAAAAAGAACTCTTTTATTACTCAATTATTTTTGCCCCGGGTCAAATGCTGTTGATCTGTCACTGGCTACATTACATAGCTATAGCTGATGTCTAAATAATAAATATTTCTTAAGACTATATTCACCTCTGCAGTACCTAAATTCCCCGTTGAAGAGAGTTTTTCTTGAAAAAATGTACACTCGACATATTATTACGGATTGCAGTAGCGGAAAATTATCAAATAAAAAATGCATTTCATTAGATGATCAATATTGTTTTATGTATTTTCTCGTTTCCCCGGAACGGAACACTGTTTTATAATTTTTGACTATAATCGTTTATAAATATACGTTCGGCATAATATAATGGTGTTATATTAGTCAAACAAATACCGCTATGATATAGAATTTAAATTTAAATTAAAATAGGGGGTGGTTCCAGAGACCTTCTACAGTAGGTAAATAGCCTTTATATTTTTCAAAAATAAATTAATTTACCTAAATAAAATGAAAAATAAATTTTTCAAAGTAAAATATTTAATTATATAGGCATATATGAAAGTATTGAAGAAATAATCCGTCAAAAACGGATCACCATTATTAATTATTATGTAGGTAGTTGAGCCGAAATGTGGTATTAGTTATAAATTATTACTATGATGTGTGAACTTACATGTCAGGAAAGCCGTTTTGCGGCAATCGGACGGTGACGGACTCGACAGCGTCAACAAATCAACGAACACCAAACATCCAGACTGACAAGCAAGCGCCAACTATTCGACGCCGGGCCCAGAGTTTTAATATTATAACCGTTGACGGATACGCCCGAATGAAGGTACGTTTTATAACATGTTTATGGTAACAGTAAGTAAAATAATAATATAAAAAATTCAATAGGTACCTATCGTCCGTCTGTAATATCCGCAATATTCTGGCGGGTTAAAAAAACAACTGCCGAGCGCACACTGCAATAATAATGATAAAAAATTGATATTGAGTTTCACGGTAGTACGCCGCAGGAATTCGATCAAACGATAACACTTATCTATGCGAGCACGCGCCATTTTGATAGACGCACTGCCGCGCTCTAGGGGGAACCCGGCGATTAAAATCAATCGGCATTCGTTCAGTTCATTTGCAGTTAAAAGGCGTTTTGGCGTTCAGCATTTACAGCAGCTTTTGCAACTAAAACGTCCCGTCATTAGGAGGACACTACCCACACGTTTGTAGTCTTTGTCTTACTTACCTTTTTTTTAGAATGCATACAACTAGTTTTAAAAACAAAATGCTTAAAAAAAACAACGCTACAGCCATGACTATTTTGTCATGGCTACAGCATAGTTCATGTTCTCTACAAATTTGATAATAGGTAAATACTAAATTTACTCCAATATTAATTATAAATAAACTGTAGTAAGAATGCGACACTTAGATTTGCCATGTTATACGTGTGTAAGACAGACAACAAACCTGGGTCTCCTCAACAAGTTGTGAAAAATAGCGGTCGCATTCAATATTTTTGATGATTTGCCGACAAAAGCAAATGAACAATTATTGGTTGACGATTTACAACACATTATCCAGATAATTATCCACGCCGTAATCGTTTTTTCCTACATGCATTTCTACCCATTAAAAAAATACCGATTTAAATAATAGATAAAATAAAGACTGGAACAATTATTTTTTTATAAATATTCACGGTACGTTCTTTGGATATTAATCCAGATGACTGAGTGGAAATCAATCATTCAGTCAGGACGGAAGTGTAATATGATAAGTTGATTATTGAATAGTTATGAGGAGATAACATGAAATGAATTGTGGGGAATCGGCGAAAATAAAATTCAAAAACATTTATTTAAAAATTTATTATCCAACACTTTATATTTTGTTTTTTTTGTGGAACTCTTAATGATTAAAACTTACACATAGAAACAATATATTTGTACGTCGTAATTTAAACGTACAATGTAGTGACAAACACTTTACATAATATTATAAGTATATTTTTACTTTTACGTATATAAAATAAAAACGCTTTACAAATTTGAAAAAAAGGGACAAAACAACACAAAAAAAAAAAAAAAAATATATATATATATTAGAAAACATAAACGCACCATTCTTAAAAAAGAAAACAGTAACCGGTATACCTTGATGTTATATAAATAATTATATAAGACTATTTACATCAGTAACAATTGTTTTTGCTTAAATTTAAATTTACAAAATTTAAATGCTCGGTGTTTTATCCGTGTACTAAAATAAAAAATAAATAATAATGTGATAGTTTTTGTGAAAACATATTTTTAAAGAATAGTTATTAAGATAAAAATTCAATGAACATATTGTATATATGTCAGTGGTAACGTGACAAAATAATAATAATAATAATAAAAAAGTGAAAAAAATTCAATTATAATAGTAATTTTTTTTACAATATTGCTACATTAATGTAGTCACAATTTTATTGCACCGGTTTATTTTCATCATAAAAATATTGTCAAGACTTTTTAAATATATATATATATATGTAATACTTTAAAAACAAATTATATTCTTATTATACATCATCACAACTATAAAACAATTTTGGTATTAAAAAAATACCAAACTAATAAAGCATAATAGGGTAATTGACGATCTAGAGACAATAGGGATGAGCACAAGTTTTGGATGATGAAAACATGGGGAGGTATGAGCACAAATAAGCGATAGGACAAATGAGATCAAATTAAAAAAAAAAAAATACATTTAATGTCAAACATGTGACTCGAGTGGTATATTCATCAGTTTAGACACAAAGTTTGGATCTGCCATACTTCTAGGTCTGATACCTCTTTCTTTTATTCCATCAACCACACGAGCCCAACTCAGGTCTGGTGAACTGGTTCTCCGTTCTTTGCTGATCTTCTCCAACTCGTCCCTTTCCTTGTTGTCCAACCAAGTGATCTTGTCAAAGTCCTTGGTTCCGCCTACAGTATGCCGTCGTTTGATACTGCGATCAGTTGTAACACCGTTTTTACGTTTTTGGCGCGCTTCCTTATCGCGTAGAGAACTACAGCGTCTAGACAAGCCTTGTTTTCGCTTGTTCATGTTGCATTCGGTCTTCTCCGTCTTGGTGAGGGAGTCAGATCGCCGGTGTTTGGAAGCGTCACCGTTTTTTGTCAACATCATTGCTTCAAATTTTGTATACTTGGATATATATCTCTCGTGCTTGTTCAATGACTCACAACGGCGTAGTTTTACGTGATTACCATAGTCTGGACGGTTTTCTTTTTGTTTCAATGATTCGGAACGACGCAGACGCACATTTGGGTTGGCGTTAAAGTCTTGAAGGCATTCAAAACGGTCAGATTTTATTGTCTCAGTTTTTGGAGGATCCTTCACCGTTTCACTGGCAGAATCTTTCATAGTTTCAATTTCCTAAAAGAAATAATGATAACAATTTTAATATAATCTTTCCATTCATAAACATTTATTATTGACTTACATGTTTTTCGGTTATGTGCTGGCTGCGCCTTTCCAATGATTTATGTAAACTTGGGTCCCTGTACGTTTGTACATCTGCTTGTTCATCATCCGATTTAGGGACCTGCTGCTTCTCTTCGACATTCACAGCATCACTGGGTATTGAAAAAGATTTAAGTTTTTGGTCAAAGACGGAGGTCAGGCTCACCAATAAATCCCCTCCTGGAATAACAAACACGAAACTAAGATTATGCAATAGTAGTATTTACAATTTAATATATATATATGTATATATTTAACAAACCATTCAATTAATTAGAATATTAGGTAGTCTACAACATTATGGTAACACACAGTAAAAATGATGTAATATTATATATAATACTGAAAAGAACCACCTGTTAGCCATTACTATAGTTAGAAGTAATATTAAAGAAAAAAGAAAATGTTAGTCAAAAAGTAAATATAAATGAAATGTATAAAAGCTGTTAAAAAGCATTAAAATAAAAATAGGTAATAAGAAAAATTTTTTCTAGATACTCCTTGGCAAATGTTAGAACATAAACTAAATTTCAAATTTAAATCAAACATCATCGAATTGAAATAGTTCAAATGGAAGATTTCACCAACTTGTTAGTGCTTGTAAACCTAGTAAAAGTAACAATTTTTTTTTTCTTTCATACAATCTAAAAACAAAAGTGCAGAATGAAAAATGTATTTTTCAATAACCACTTGGTACTATATATTAATTATTTATTAATAATTATAATTTATTATTAAAAAAATAAATAGGTAGATATAAAATTTTTTTTAAATAGTCCAACAAATGTAGGAATTATTTCATCACTCTATTATTTTACTTTATTATTTAAATAATAGAAATGCGTATTTTGTTGTTTAATATTATAAATTAAAATAACTTTTTCACTCCACTCAGAATTTAAAAAAAAAAATTAAGTAAATATTTTCATATTAATAAAACTTGAAGTAAATTAAAAAATATTATTTAACAGTAAATATTAGTAAAATCAAGTGATTTTTGAAATAAAGATAGTAAACAAAAGCTGAAAATTAATAAAAAAAAATAAAAATAAAAAAAATAGCAAAACCATGTTAATTTTGATTAAAAGACATTGGTGCTAAATGTATAAGAACCTTTCAGGTTGGTAGTAGTAGTAATGCGGATACTGGTTAAGGGACGTGCCGAAAACCCATCCTTGTCGTTTGTTACTTAAGTGCTGGTGTATGTTACCATTTGCTGTAAATTTTGTCAATGAATCTCAAACGATAATGCTTGAGCGGACGTGCAATGCACGTGATCCAAAATTACTTTAAGATTACGCAATAGTAAACCTAGTTCTATGCATAAAAAGCATAACACTTTTTTATAATCATTTCAAAGAATATAATGATTTTATTTTAACTTTCACCAATACTTTGCTAACGAATAAATGATTAATAAAAAATATTTTATGCAATATGAAAACTTTTGATTTTGACAGTCAAATATACAAATTATTACATTACTATTGCGACCTCTTCAATAATGTTAAAATAAAATTTAATTTTACCTTCATCTGATGTATGGCTAATTGGACGTTCTTTGGATATTCTCGAACCATCACTGAGTGAATCAACTGACCATTCATCAACACTCTCAATACTTGTTTTTAATCGTTTTTGATTGTTTTTCAAGTCTGGATCATTTGATTGATCATAAGTTCCATTCGTTGATACTTTGGATACTTTGACCATGACTTTTAAAAAAATTAAAATATTAGCCAAATAAAAGATACTAGATATTAAAGCCAAATTAGATCAATGGAAAGTTAAGAAATAAATACCTGGAGAATAATCTTTAGCTAGCATTAATGCTTCGTTGGGTTGAGTTACGGGTTCCTCCAGTCCAAAATACTCTCTTCTTCTTTGGCCTCTGTTAATTTCTCTCTGAAGCATTGCTTTAGTTTCTTGTTCAAATCTACGTATTCTTTCTTGAGTGGTTTCAGCTAAATTGACATAAGTTTTAATGGGAGCACCATCACTATTTTGAGGTGGTGAGTTTAAACTGTGATCATTAGATGAAAGACGTTCAAGACTATCTTCAGATTCATTAAGACTAGCAGTTGATACAGTCTCTGAACTTGCTTTTGAACTATTCAATTTATCTTTGTTTGATACATCCTAAAACGAAAATGTTTTTATTAACTATTGTCTACTACACAAAATATTCATTTTTAATTGTCATACTTGTTTAATATCAGCTACACTAGGAGGTACACTTATTTGAGGAACTACATTATTAATTATATTAGAACGAGACTTTCGTGATGTATTTGAATTCTTCCCCGTTGCTCGATGCATTTTACGATTAGCTGCAGCAACAATATTGGTCACAAGATCTTTGGCTATGAATGGAGTATATTGATTGCCGGAAACTTTATTAATGTTATCCAAAAGGTTTTGATTTGGAGCAGCTTGTTCAATTTCTGGAACTTGTCCACAGTTCTCAGGTATAGATGCTGTAAGATCTGCCACATCGCCATTGCCGAAACACCAATCAGCCTATGTTATGATAAATAAAACTCATTTAAATTATTTTCTTAAAAATATTAATTTATATTGGTTACTTGTAGTATTAGCGACTCCACAATACGGCATTGATGACTCATATCAGTGACCATTGTTAGCATGTTATCATCAGCAGAATGAACAAGTGTTGGACCAAATACAATAGCCAAGTTACGTGCTTCCATTTTGTTTACTCCACTATGTTGAACAATTTTTCTTAGGTGTATTAGTAAATACTTTAAAGTTTCAAAATGGTGGTCTGGTAACTTATGAACCTAGAGGGAAAATAAAAATAATTAACTTTTGTTATAACTCATAAACGAGAATAATATTTGTACATACCAGTTCACGCAGTTTAACCATTCGCTGAACAGGATCATCAATTTTATCAGCCTCAATGAAATGTGAATACATTTCAGTAGTTAGCAATGCATCAGGAAGTCTTCTAAAATATGATTTTAAAAGACTTGATATTACATTCACATCTGTCCAACGAGGATCACGTTGTAGAAGTTTGACAGCCATTTCTGGAGTTTCCATGCCACCATTATTGACCGCTTCTGTTAGGGAAGTTATTGCTGCTGTATTACCAGGCACCCTAGATAATAAAACTATGTTAACATGAACATTAAAAATTAATTAATAAAATGCACATACCTGTATATACCAATAATGTCCAACCCTTTGTCTTCAACGATTGATGTACAAACTTCTACTATTAAAGGTACACACTCAGATTGTGTTGACTATAGTATTAAAACAATCAGAAATCAATTAAAACAGTTAAGGTAAGATATAATTTTGTGGTTTGAGTCAAGAAGAGCCAATGTTACTATTGTGCTTTCAAATTTTTTAATTGTAAGTTTGTAAATAAGCTCGAAAGTCTGAAATTTGTAAAACTGAAATTGGCCCTTCTTGATCTAAGTCACAGAATTTTTTCTATTTTATTTTGTTTCTTACCGACGGGCAAAGTTCCAAAGGAATGCCAATGGTTGTGCCTGGTGGTGGGGGTACTGCAGGCATAACTGGTGACACTGGTGACCCTGATCCTTGTTGAATTTTTTTCAGTTGTTTGGCCATGCGGTTTTTCCACGTATTGGTTGATTTTGGAGATTGGGGTTGTTGTTGTTGGCTTGGACTGCGGTCTGGTTTACGGGTTTTAGTAATTGCAGAATCATTAATAGGAGAACGGTTTCTGAATGTAGCTAATTTACGAATTCCTTTGGTATTACCCGGCGAGATGCTCAAACACTAAATAATTAATAATAATATTAATAACATATTAAAACCAAGTAAAAACCAAGGATAAATATTTGAAATTGCCATTACTGTCATTTTGAATAGTAGTAATATGTATTATGTTATTATATGCATAATATGTATTCATTAAATGTTATTATGTGATACAAATAAACTGTAAAAATATGGAATTATTTAAATTTAAAACAGTATTATTTGATTTAATTGTATAATCAATAATAATAATTAAGTAATATTTTTGATATTTAATACTGCCCATTTAACGTAGTCAAGTAGCAAAATATGGCAAAAAATGTATTTCTATCACCATCATTAGTTAGGAATTTAGTTTATATTATTAACAGTAACAACAATAATTGTAAATATTTATTACACTCACATCTTCTGCAGATAGAGATGGTTGCACCTCAAGAGCTTGTTCCTGCAATGCTTTCAACCAGCGTACCATAGAAGACGTATCGTCAGCTTGAAGTAATAATTCAGTGCACCCCACGTCAGTGTTGCTGGAGCACAATCGCATCACGTGCTTTCTCTTGGTATAGTCGTGAGCCACGTCCGTGTTGGACGTTCTCAGATTGATACGATCGCAAGACATGTTTACTTCGTCCGTTTTGTCCAACGTGGCGGGTGTCTAAGGATAAAAAAAAATTCACAATTCGCATTAATCAAAATTTACATATATATATATATAAAATACACATTATGTCGAATGTAAAATATGATTTGTAATATAAAGAAAACCCGTTTTTTTTTCGTAATGAAAATATGACACACCCAAGAACCGGTAGAAGCCCATCGTTTAAGTCGAGGCCGTTTGGATGCGCGAAACCACGTTGGCATACAAGCATATCTCAAACGCCGGTCCGGCGAACAAAATCTGTTCATTTTAACTTTTTAAATAATTTTTTTTTTTTTTTTAAAAAAAACGATGTATGTATAATCGACGTTCGAGGTTCACGTTTAGTTGTATACTGGTCAACGATGATCATCGCGGAGGATTTATCGGGTACGCGTGCCCCTATTGTTATGGGCAGTTGAGCACACGAATATATAAATTATAATATATTCTCAACGGCGCGTGTGCACTACAGAATGAAACAAAACCAGATGGCTGATCCGTTGGATGTTAGAAAAGCTCTGTGCAAATGTTATCGTCGCGATATATAGGAACGAACGGGATGATTCGACAATTGGAGAAAGCAAAAAGACAAATTCGAAAACAATAAAGATCGCGACTACGTACTGAAAATATTGCAGTATATTACGTTTACGAGGTGTGCAGTTTTCTTTGAATGGGGGGGGGGCGGCGGGGAGAGGGAAATACATTTTGCGATGTAATTACACGATAAAAAGATAGATTTTGTTGTATACTCACGTCCACTGATATGTTAGGCACAGACTCTCGTTTTTCTTTGTACAGGCACAGCGTCTGTCCGCGTACGACCGCCCACACCGGTTTCCACGACCGATCGCACGCTTTCTGCAAACGTTATGCGTGTTGAATGAGTAAAAAGGTTTTATCAAAAGATTTTTAAAATTTTTATCAACAAAATACCTTAATTTAATGTTTCGCTTACCTTGCCATCGATCTGCATGACTTTGCATAGTAACGATCCTTCCTTGACGACACGACTGTTTCCCAAGTCCTGGAAAGGTCCATTTTTCTTCGTCCCCAATATACTATAATGTCGGAAAAGAACGCTATATATTAGTACGACTAAATATATCTACTTATACTATTATAATGTACAAGAATGGACGGACAGAAAAACACGTTTGTTATAAGCAATCAAAATTGTTTTACAACAACACGCACTATATATATACATGACTCGAAATCAGGGTCGTTAACACCTGTAAAAACATTGATGAAAAAAAACATTTGTTTAAAACAACGTTTTTAAAACTATATTATATATTTTTAAATAATAAATATTCAAATTTCATATAGATCAATAATTGGTTTTATGTATTATACATTATTATGTTTATAAATAAGTACTACTAATTATACTATAATAAATAGGCACATAGAGTTAATTAAAATTTCTATCCCTTTTGTTTCATAAATATATTTATTGCCAATATTAAGAATACTGTAAATTTAATATTAATTATATCTGATGAACACACGACTTTGATATGACATAATACAATACAGTTAGGATAATGAAAGTTATAAGAATATTAATTTAGTTTTATTTTAAGTTTTAACTGATAAATCGAGTTTAAATTTAAATGTTAAAAGCCTATTCCTTTTACTTAGTTCGATAATTAATGAAATATAAAAATACCAATATAGAAGAACTATTAATATGTATAATTCATTGACTTTTGATACAGAAACTCTGATCAAAATTATTATATGCAATTGTAAATATACTTAGGCTGACTAAATAGCAACATTTTGTTTTCTACAACAAAATTATAACAATTATTATAATATGATGACATAATATCCAAACTGGTAAGTGGCGATAGTGCAGGGGCGTCATTTCAGTTTTTTTTTCAGGTGTGCAAGCTTTTAGACAGGACAATTTAATATTTCACCGGGCCATTTTTCATTTTTCACATTCTAATGCTACGTTAAACGTAAATAAGCATAAAAAAAAAGGTATTTTTTCTAACTACTTATTACGAAAATTTTTATATATTTTATGGCAGGCGCATTAGAGCATTGGCAGGCCACTTTTAAATTAGTGGTCGTGAGACATTCTCGTGTTCGCTCGTTTTTGTTTTTGGAAAATTTTGTCTACTTGATGTAAACAGGTGGTGAGGACGCGACAAATTGTATTTTATATACGTTTATGTATATAATATACTTATACGATACATCGGCTATTGCAAAATATGTTGTTTTTTAAATGCTTCTTTTTTGATTTGGTTATTTTGCCTTTTAGTGTCAATAAAAAGTTTACGATTTGTTGCTATTTTTATTCGTTTAGAGACCCCAAATTAAAAAATGTACGAAGTTGTTTTGTTTCTGTTTTTTGTTTTGTCGGCTCAATGTAAACCCGGCATTTAGGCATTCATTAAAAATAACATTTTGAAGAAACGTTTAAACATAAAAAAATAAATAAATAAAAAAATTAAAATCGTGTTGTTTTAAACGTTTATAACGTTTTTTTCAATCCGGCTAGAAATGAAAATGATCATTATATTCCACTACGCAATAATATATAATATACGTAAATATTAGTACGCTAATGTACACAAAATATGTCACGGTAAATGGAAAAACTACACGTGTACATACACGAACATATCGTATATTATAATTTATCCGCTAATTCTTTAGTCGTACACACATTACACACACACCAAAAATTAGATGTGCAATAAATTAATGTGTTATTATTCAAATATACGTATTGCAGCATTATTACTAGTATTATTATATCAAAACGGCGGCAAATATCAAAATATGTACAAGTTCACATTGAGTTTGCGCGTTTCTGACAAACACGACAGAACTGGTGTATTATACAGAAATATACACATTACACGTATAATATTATGACATTGTTAGTTATATTGTCGTGCGTATACATAATATACGTCGCACACTCCATATAGGTCTGGTTTGCATAAAACGGACATGTTCCAGCGATAAAACGAAAATCGAAAAAAAAAATACGTTATTATTCATGAATTAAAAAGAAACAGATGCACGTACATATATATATATATATATATATATATATGGGTAATATTATATACTATTAAAAAATAACGAATATAATTTACAATACGGGCTTATAAAACGAGAACACCGCGACGGTGTGGTCGGGGTCGCGTGCCCGACATAACAACGTTATCAATCTAAATCAATGACCCTAATGTTGGGGGGGGGGGGCGCAGAACCGATGGACGAAATAAAATAATAATAATAACAATAATTAAAACCGTTTTCGTTTGTTTCGATGAGTGTTTTCCACGCTCACAATAAACATATTTGAAGGTATTTTTTTTATTTTTTTTTGGTTTGTTTCTATTATCACATACGTACTCGTATATACGCACAGCACGTTAACATATGCCTATATGTATGTACGAGAGACAATATAAAATATTATAGTCTACATAATGTGTATATGGTGTATCAGAGCAGTCGGAAGGTTGTTTAGAATTTATTTTTCATTTTTTAACTCGCGTGTATAGAAGAGTTAATGTATCGAATTACACGGAAAGGAGCCCCCCCGGGGGGGGGGGGGAGAAGGCGAGCCGAGAAAAACGTCAAGAAAATGTTTAACCAGACGGATAATGTACCACGGTTGCAGGTCGGTAATATTCAAAAGAATTCGAACACGAGACCGTCGTCCTGCACGTCACATATAGATACAGTATATGCGACAGAAAATGAAATACGATTGTCGGAATATTATCTCGCGTGTCTATCGGGGGTGAAACACACGCACAATATTATAATAATTTATAATATTCTAAAAATCTTTATACATTATGATTACACTGAATACAGAAAACCGTTTGTAAATAGTGCGGTCAATATTACACCACCTAACGTCATATATATATTACCTATATATAATATTATGCAGTGGCGGCTCGTGTGTAGGGGCGACGGGGAGATCAACCCCCCCCCCTCTAAAATTGTAACAAGTTACTTATTAACAAGTTAGAAATTGATTTAAATTATGTATATTTACATTGTAATGCATTTTCAAAATATTATTATCGAAAGTAAAAATGGTTTTCCATTGTTATGAAAACACTACCTACGGGGTAATCGAAGTTTAAAAATATATGTAGTTATAATGGCTATCATCTTCATCTGCGCGGTTATCGAATATCGAACAGCGCTCGGCGCTGGGGCGACGTTGACAACCGTCCGTCATAACAATATGATCAAAACATAAAAACAGAATGGGGAATTCGGTGATAACGCGGCCGCCGGAGCGATACGAATAATCGCTCGACATGCATGTATTTATTTTGTTCGTGATGCGTGCACATTTCTATATTTCTTTATTATTTATGTAATTAATTATTTTATTATCGGTGTATATTATATTATTATAATATATAATAGATAAAAATTCAGTATCAGATTAACAGAAAATTTAAATTAAACAACTTGGAAGACCTGTTTAGTGAAATGAAAGATAGACGCTTAAAATATTTTGAGTACCTACCTATAAAACGTATAAGTTTTATTATTTTGTAATTTTCGGTTTTTGTGAAACGTAGTGTTTATATTTTTGTTTTTCTATATGGTATTAATTTTGGTTTAATAAATATCTTTTAAATTAGTACATAATTATTAAATTGTATTCTGTACTTTTCAAAAATGAATAATTTTTAATTGCCCTCCTACTTTCAAAGCCCACGGGCCGCCACTGATATTATGTGATATACCTATATAGATAATACATCAGGGGTCAAATCGTAATAAATATTATTGATTTAAATTTTAGGAATACATTTATCAAGGTAAAATTATTTATACGGTATATTATAAACTGCAGCTAGTATAGGTTTATGATGTGCAAAATCGATCAGATTCGTTTTTATACGCGTATTTTGTCAAGGGGTTGACAATATATGATTAGAGGGGATTCGGGATAATAATAAATATACTAAAACTAATTCAAGGACTCACGGGTATTAGTGGGTCCTTGACAATAGTATCTATATACCTATAATACAGCTGCGGTTTAAAATTGAAAACATTATTATGGTTTTTAATCGGTCGTTAACTTACGAAAAATCATAGTACACAATGTCTTCGGTGGCCAAAAAGCAGTAATCACGACACAGACCGTTGTTTTTACGGCGAAAACACGTTAAAAAATAAGTAAAAAAACACATTGTCGTTGAAAAGAAATACCTACCTACCTATGAACAAGAAGAAATATTTTGTACTTTGGTGATGGTGTTCGATGATGTTTAGTGTTCATGGTAAAGGACGCGAATGAAATGAAATAGTCGCGATGACACGATTGAGAGATGATTCGAGATGAGATCGAAGAGACTGTAGCGGACAATATCGATCGTGTTTCAACAAGCCGGTTTTTGGTTATTAATATAATATTTTCCTTACATATTCATGACATCTTCATGTTTTTACTGGTACCAATATATTATATTTTGTTTTTACATAATTTATTTTGTCAAAATACCGAAGAGATTTTCAAAAGCGTGTCCCAGTCGATTCATGTCGAACCTATGCTTGGACCATAAATTTCATAATTATACATGTATTCATGCTACCGTTTTTCATGCAAGGCTACTGCAAATGTACAAACTATATGCACAATGCCATGATACCAACAATTATTTAATATATTATAATAATATGTACAACGAATTTTTAAAAAATTTGTTTACAACAAAAATATCTACACACGCACTATTTGTAGGGTCGATATACGTATATTATGATATATTATATGAATGTTTTTACGGAAAGTTCAAAAACTACGAACCAACTATACACTACGATTAGTTGAGAAAAAACACAAGACGCAAAACTAATATTTAAATTAAACAATCTATAATAGGTATAAAAAAAATATATTATGTTAATATTCGCATTTAAGTAACGATATAATATATATAGGATCTATATTATTTATTCTATATGTACACGAGTTAATTACACAAGTTGCCGAGATAGTTGAGGGAAAAATGTAAAGCAGGACACATAAGTATCCTATATGGCTATATATATATATATATATATATATGTAATAATATTAAAATATACGCATATGATATTATTATGTTATTATGATAAAAATATACCGTAGAAAAAAGTATATCATAATATTAAAGGTATTGTTTTCATCATAATTATGTAGATATTTGATTTATGCCTCCGTTCGGGTTTTGCGAGCAATAACAATGGAATAAAATTAAAAACGAAATAGATAAAACTGCGTATTCGCGAGTTATGTAGCTGTTTATTTATTGCCCGGGAAAATTCACAAAAATAATTGAAACTTCGGTAATGACAATAAAAAAAAAAAAAACGATTTAGGAAGTAAAAAAACAAAACTCGTCAAAACCACCGTTATGGGATGTCGTCTATACGTGTATAATATAACGAAATATCGAGGACACTGTGGTTTTTTTTTCATTATATAGCTCTCTCCATTCGAGCATTCGGCATGAAGTGTATTGACGGAAATAGTTCGACGTGCCTATACTTACGATTATACGCGCAAAGGCGCAAATAATATATTATTACAAGCACACAAAACACGTTCAAAAATATATTATACAAGACAACAATAATAACTAGAAAAAAAAAAATATATAATATGCGGTCGTCGGGTCTGACGACACCGATACCGAAATACTATATTATCTATAAACTGCGGGGAGGTATGTATATGCAATCTAATATTATAAAATGAGCATAGATTGATATAGATAGTCCCGGAGAAATATATATGCAGCAGAAACGGAGTTAAAGTATAGTCACACAGAAAATAATATACAGAATAATATATAAATCATTTTAGACGAACCCACGATCACAACTTGCGGCAGCGTCTTCGAAAAGTCGCCGTAACCTTTGTATGTCGCCCGGAAATAACGGTGCGCGCCATTTTTTTTGCACTCTGCACACAGTATTATAGATGTAAATCACAGTAGTTCAAAAATTTTTTTGCAAACAACAATATAATGTATAATATTAAATAATTACATATGAACATATCATAGTATAATTACGTTCATATTATATATATATAACGTAATTTCGTACATTATATTTATGTACAAAACCTCGTGAAGCATATCCAACTTATATTCATTTCATATGTAGTGTGTGTGTGTGTGTGAAGCATTTAAGAAAACAAGTATTAGGTATAAAGTTGCCACTCAATTTGAAAATTCCACGATTTTTCAGATTTTCGAGAAAGAAAATCATATTTTTGTTATATATAAGTACGTATCAAATAATGTCAATTTAATTTTTTTAACATTCGGAAATCTAAATCTCTTCTTTGGCTCCAATAATAAAAACATAAAAACATTAGGTACATTATTCGGTAAAAAGTATAATGCCCAGTCGTATAGATGTACAAAAAAAAAAATATATAGATACATATATTAATCTCCAGCGAATAATGAGCAGGGATGAACTGTACTTTTGGGACGTTTTCCTAAAATTCCAGAAAATCTACAAAAATCAAAGAATTTTTCGATGGTGTTCGACAACCCAGAAGTAGGTAAGTTTAGCGTAATTATATAATTTGTTAATTTGTTTTCAGACTTACTTTTGCTGGGCGACGACAATCGACGTGGGTTCGGACTCGGAGGATTCAGCGGTCGTGGTAAGGTCATCGACGCTCATCCGATCACCCCAGGCCGTTGCTTTTAGGTAAGATATCCGTCTGGTGGTCCGTTCTTCTTCTATATTTGTACACAATAACGTTTAATTATTAAACAGCCACTCGATATCACAATATACGAGTCTCAACACGAGCATATTATTATTATAGTATAAATGGATAGTCGAACGACGAAAAAATATGGTTAATACATTTACATATTATTATTATTATTATTATTATTATTATATGAGCGTTCCCCTCACCGTTATCAAAATTCGAGTTAGTCGTTCTCAACGTGATAGTTTCGCACGGTTTTTGCAGTTCGGCGACACCGGCGGTCTCCGTATTGTCTGGGGACACTGCGGCAACAAAGAAATTCGACCGCGTTAGCATTTATATTTAACGGAAAATATAGAATAGATTGTATTTACATTAGGCATGTTAAAATATACAATATATACTCTCGAGTCAAAAAATAAAATAAAAAAGATGTGTTATTTAGTGATGTTAATAACGCGAGAAATTTTGAGTATAAACATAAGTACCTATATATTTTATACTATGCAAAACAAACCGCACAAAACACGACTGCCGCGAGAACATGCAAATAGTAATAAAGCGACAAGCTGTTCAACGTGCTATATTATAAATATTATCTATGCGAAACAAGACAGAATGCGATTATATTTATAAGTTACTGTACAGTGTACACATAGTAAATCTGATTGATTGGTATAAGGTTTCATGTAATATATACACAGTATAGACTATAGATAATAGATATTATAGGTATACCGATAATATTATTTATATATAAAAATACAATTATATAATATACAGAGCGGTACTGTCGTCGTACGTAATGGTACCCAAGTGATTCAAAAATATAAACTATATGTACACGACTTTGGATATATTCCCATATTGCCTGAGGGCGTAAAACTAATAAAAAAAAATTTTTTTATGGGAAACCGTTTTAAAATTGTATGTGGTGATTGTTGTACACGCAAATTATTTACATATATTTCAACACCACTGCAGTGGCTTCTAGTCCGTTGGTCGTTATTGCACATACGAATTACGAATACTGTAGAGGTGTGGGCGGAATTGTACGCGATGACTATTTCTTAAACGACGATGCGGATATTATGTGCTTGGTGTTTTCCCGATTGAAAACAATAAATATGTACGTAAATAAGTAATATTTTGGATCGCTAGTAAATTGTATTTGCTAGCGAAGAGAAAATATAACTAAATTGTTTGTAATTTGTATTTTGTACGGTAGGAGGTAATAAGTATAGTATTGGGTACTTAAATATTACACTATCATTCCTTAAAATCTTATTTTACGCGCGTACATAATGCGGTGATATTTATGCCCATAAATCGTCCATGCATTTTGTTAATTTGGTGAAATCCTAATTATTTTCGATCGGCTTTTCTCTCACAAAATATATGTTATCATAACATTATTACTATTGTTATAAGCTTTCCCAATCATCATCGCAATGCATGATGGTTAGTATATACCTATGTATTATTATGGTACGTGCTATGTGAATATCGGCGGATCGAATCGATTATGTTGTTATAAGTATATTATGATGTTTCCCGATAGCTTTAAAATAGGTTGTAAATTAATTATAACTGTGTTAAAGCCTCTCGACGAGTACTATGTTATTATTATCGTATATAGTATATAGGAGGAAGAAGAAGGAGCATTTTCGTTCAGTGTTTTTTTTTTTTTATATACTATTATATTAATATTATTAATATTATTAATGCGTCATCTCTCTCTATTTCACTCTTTTTTTTTTTTTTTACAAATTTTTTTACTTCTATCACCACTCTCTCTTTCCGTGTATAATATACACAACAGTCTAACCTTGGCTGGAGCCAGTGGACTGCGCGGCGAAATCGACCGGCCTATCCTTGGGCAGCTCGAGGCGCGTCGGTCGCGTGTTCCGACGACGGGTTTTTGGCTTTTCCACGCCATTTTCCATCGGTCTCTGGTTTCGTCGCTCTTCACACAATTATTTTCGAATTATTGACAAATACATATTATTATTACATATAATATAACAGTTTCATATTTAAAAATAAAAAAAAAACCGTTTCCTTTTCGCTGCAGTGTCATTAAATTTATATAGGTAGCTATCGTGTATGACGACCGTCGACCACGCACGGATAGTGTAGACGAAAAATACAAATCGCATTTTAATTACAGTCGCGCACATAAATCGTATATATTTAAAAGAATCTCGTTAAAACTACGCGTAAACATCTTTTACCAACGAATTTTCGTCGTATATTTATTTAACTGTGCTTTTTGTTCTATAGAGTAACATCCGAACGTACGTAATATACGCCTCACAGGAGACGGACGAGGAGTACTTGTTATACTTTCTCCTATTTCCGAATACCAGAAAAAAAAAAAACTAAGCAGCTAACGGTTTGCCACTGGTTGAAAATGACGTGCGTTTGCGTTTGATAATTTTTTCTTTCAAAAAAAAAAAACGAATTCAATGCAAATACCTATATAGCTATATATTTTAATATTATACTGCGTAACATTTGAAAGCAGGTCGGACAGGAAATGATTTTCAAACCTTTTCATCCGGACAATTTCGTTCGCAATTCTTTTGTTCGAATGAATAAATTACTATAAGTACGCTTAACGTCATATCGCCCGAGTAGAAATTTTGACGAATTTCCACGGAGATAAAAAAGTACCGGTGAAATTCAAAGGAAATTTAAATCAAAACTGTTGAATAACATGTAAAATGGATTTTTCATTTTCTCGGGCATTATACTATCTATTATATATTATTATGTGATCGGTTCACGGCAGATTAACTGGGAACAAAACATATTTCGAGAAAATTTCCAAAATATATTAGCGTATGATATTTTTTAAGCGCTAGCGGTATACCGCGCGGCGTTCCACGGGAGAATAGAAATTCGATTTATTCACGAGCGCCCGGCCAAATGGGTTATTTTTATCCTTGGCGTAGGTGTTGAAAAGTTGCCCGTTAAAGAAAAAATAATTAAAAACGTTCTTTAGATCGAGAACGACTTTATATATTCTCGAACGTTATTGCTTCGTGATAAAAGTACACTACACGACGACGTTTCAATGACATCATTTTATTTGGGTATCAATAGACATAATAATAATAGGTAATAACAATAATAATTTATTTTCGTTGGGCAATACAACAATATTAGGTGGTCGTTTTACATTACTATCATTATTTTTTTAAATAATTTTCACGGTTTCCAAGATTTTTTTGGGCTAACGCTAAACTGGCGGTGAACGTAAAAAAAGTAAAAACACACACACATAAAAAAAAAAAAAAAACAAACAAACCAAAAACAACTAGAAGCGTGTTATTACGTAGGTAAACGAAACGTGTGAAATCCACCGTCGTTAATTGAAATCGCGAATTCGGATGCGCTAAAATATTGAAAATATATTACGATTGCTATTTGCATTTTATCGTTCAGTTTGTCTGAACTCAATGTGTGGCAGTGTGTTAATGTGTGTATTTTAGGGTATATACCACAGAATAAGAATATACATAATATTATAATATGTATGTATGTGCATTATGCATATGTGCGTATGTTGTGCGTACGACGGGCGTTTGAGCTATTTTAAAATGTGTAAACGTTTCTGTACGCAATAAGTATATTGGATTTTGAACAAAATGGCATTATTATTTTCAATGTAGAATTCTGAATTGTATATAACGTCGATGACTACTCTACTAAATAATACACCGTGCACTATATAGGTACAACTGCATACTCTAATACGCCAAGGCCATCATTATTATCTATATGTATACTGGAGCAGTATATTATAAACGCTACTGAAACGGAACGAAAACCTATACGCGATCCGACAGTAGTGTTTTGGGTAACAAAAAAGCCTACGTTCAAAATAATAATTACCATTTACATTCTATAAATACACATAATATATTATTATGTGAAAGAAAAAACGAAAAATTCCACAACACAAACACAAAATCGATTGTGGTAATAACACGCTACTGTTGACTGCAGATGCTACTGGATGTTCAGCGATAACGACATTATATTAATGATCATGTTATAATATACGAGTATAATAAAACAAGGTGCACGAAATTATATGGACAAAAATATTAGACTATATTATATATTATGGTATATAATATACGTGTTATACTACGAAATGCTAAATGAAAACGGGACCGCTGTTGATGGAAACATTTTGAAGAATCAAGTATAATATTATTATGTATTCGTATATCGATCGATAAGTTTTTGCATTAAAATTAAATTTGATTAATCTAAACCAAGACAGACAAATGTGGTTATATATATATATGTATATATTTATAAATAGATTGGTACTCGGTATTCAACGTATACAGGTAGATAATATTAAGACATAGACAATGCATAGTGTATACATATGTCGTATAAAACAAATGTAAATGTATGTACAATAATCAAATTGTATTGGAATATATGGGCTCTCACCTATGATAGTGGGTTTTTTACATGCTGCCAGGTAGGAATCTTGACGCACCACCGGTTTGAAGCGATACGATTCATCTTTAGGTATAGATTCGTCTAAAAAATAACCCCTTTTTTGTCAAACACTCCAATAATGAAATTAATATAATAAAATAAATGCATAACAGGATAAGCTTTTCCCTCATCATGCGAGCCTGATGCACACTCTTATCGTTGTCCGTCCAGTTAATTTCACTTGACGCAGTACGACAAAAGCTCACACACCAGACAAAAAAAAAAAAAGTTCAAAATATAATAAAATATAAAATTTTATTTAAAAAAATGGTAGCCAATAATATAATATTGTTCATTCTACCAATCTTACCTTTTTGTTGTTCGTATTCTTTAGGAGGATCGCAGTGTATTTTATTGCTACCAATTGGTACAATAAGGTTCCCACTATGATATCCTGCGGTGGTACTACCGAAAGAAATCGACCTTTCAGAACCTATAAAATAGTTTATAATTTATTATTAAATATTATGTAAATTTTAAAGCAATGCAATGATAAATCAATGTATTCAGATGGCGATAGAAGTACCGAGAATACAGGAAATAAATAATAGTAAAAACGCTCCATTTTAGCAAATTAAGGAGAAATTCGAAGATTTATTCTTCTAAACTGTAGTGTTCAATTTCCAAACGGGACACCTTTCATGAGAAAACCACCAAAGATGATAGTTTTCTTTATTCAGCCGAAAATATTAGCACAATTTTTTAAATAAATACTTAAAACGGCAGACAAACCAGAAATGAAAAAATAAGTTCCATTTACCATTTTCAATTAAACCAGTAATATAATTTTATTATGATTATTAATTTTTGAGTTTCTGACAAATTCTTTCAGATTAACGCAAACATAAATATCTTTTAGAGAGTAATCAAATCAAAGGCGCTTCTTTCTACACTTTATAAAGCTAATTATAAATAAGTAAGTACTTAGAACTTTCGTTTGTAAAAAATTAAGCGAAAGAGGTCATACTATTTTTGGACGAACAGATAAAACAATTTTATCATCATTCGCCAAAAAGGAAAATCTATGCTCCAATTTCCCACCTACATAAAGATACAGGCATGTGTAGGGAACATATAGGGTAATTGGATTTTTTAGGTTTATGAAAATATTGAAATAACAATTAAAGACCTCCCCAAAATAAACGACAGAAATGTTGTTCATTATCATATGATAAACATGTTATTACCAAAAAGTATCATATGAATATTGCATGATATAATAATACAATATCTCCCTTTTAAGCCCTATGTCCTCCTATAAGGAACATTATGCATGTTCTTCGATATATATATATATATATATATCAGTTCATTTATTAGTTTCTAATTAGAAGACGGATCTGACTGAATGTCAAGGGACACTGTTTGATTACAAAATACGGTACGCGCTACCAAATCATAATATTAGTTATTACATAATATTATATAAAACCATTGATAAGATAATATTGTGATGAATGATAATTATTATTCATAGATAAATTATTGTTATAATATTGCAATTGCACATTTGTCTAGCACATGGACTAAGATATACACAACTGGATCGAATACTTTAAAAATGTATCTCAAGTGTTTCCAGTGATACAATTTTGCACTATGTGTAGAAAATAAATTGATAATAAATACTATAGTCCGAATCACAGTGTACATTATTTCATTATTTAAACCAGGGAGTCAAAACGGGTTAAAATTTTTCAGGTTTCGGGTTACGGGTTTAAACCGGTTAAAAATTTTCCGGGTTTCTGATACGTGGTTAAAAAACGGTTTTAATTTTTTCCGGGTTCCGGGTTCGGT
>JAIPRL010001189.1:0-69238 GCA_025469235.1 Pemphigus obesinymphae | reverse complement strand
CAAAGATATGGTACATGAACTATTATATTTATTTATTATATTTAATATTGAATATTTATTTTTATATTTTATTTCAGTATTTTATCATTTTCACTCGATTTACGTTATCCAAATTTTCAAAAAAAAAATTCGGTTACGCATTTAAAAACGTTTCCCGTCTTTGCCGGGTTTCGGGTTTAACACGGTTTAAATTTTTTCCAGTTTCCGGGTACGGGTTTAAAAAACGTGTTTCACTTTTTCCGGGTTACGGGTTTCGGCTTTAATACGGTTTTAATATTTTGCGGGTTACACGGGTTTTCACTCCGGGTTCAAACCCGTTTTGACTCCCTGATTTAAACCCTATAGTACACGATGTAGTATTTATTACGAACTATTAACGTACACTACTAGATAGCGCTAAACGTGCTTGTGTCACTGGAAACATTCGATTGGCCAATTTAATATTATGTCCTGTATAATATCTTAGTTTGTGGTCCAACACACTATTAAGTTAGTTGATTTCCTATCGTCTTGTTTACAGATTAGTCAAATTTTTTTAAGTATATCGAAACCATAGTACTGCTATACTGAATCATCATCTATAGTGTATTGAGAAACACGAGGATAGTAAATTAAGCTTTAGGGTCTAAACTTTCAAGTAATGCTTCTGATAGGATCGTTGAGGTTTTCGCACAAACTAAAAACTATATTGTATACTTACTGCTACAGCTGGTATACGATTCGTCTCTACTGTCTTGGTGTTGCAGTGCGGCGGCGGGCTGTTTCTTATCGGAGTATAATTTCTGTTCATACTCCATTTTCCTTACGGCAACATTAGGAACATTGTGTTTGGACGACAATCGGGACAATTCGCTCTTGTAGAAATCAGTCTTGTCATCGACTCGACCACTCTCGAACTGTTTGGCTCTCATCGAGACCACTTGCAAGTTGGTCTGTTTCGGGAGATGTTCGGCTTCCGCGACGGAGCTGATGGTCGTCGCCGATTTCCCGCCGCTGTCTTCGTGTATTTTGCCCAACGTGTTCACAAACTGTTTGCTTTTGGGTTTGGACGCGACCGTCGGCGGTGGCGGCTGCGGGGAAGGATCCTCCGCAGAACAGGATTCCGACGGTGGCGGCGGCCAGACGGGCGGCAACAGTTTTTGCGGCCTGGAGTAAAACTCTTTGGCCGGATTTTGCGACGGTTGTGGCGGCACGGGCCGCCTGAGGAACTCTTCCTTTTGCTCGAGGCTCTTTTTTATCCGGGACATGATGACCGAATCGTCGGGCGGCGGCGCCTGACCGTGATGATGGTGGTGGTGATGCAGCCCGTGCTGACGATGGTGATAATGGGATGGGTGGTCGGCCGCCACTTGCTGTAGCAGGCCGTCGCGGCACGCCACGCCGACGTCCATGCTGTGCCGACTGTTAGGGTTGGCCGCCGACGGCGAGGGTTTGTTCCGGTGATGCGGGTAGCTACCACCGCCGTTGGTCTCGGTGCACGCGGACGACCGTCGGGTGCCGGGTGTCCGGTGCGGCGACACGAATCTGGCTGCGGCTGATGACTTGACGGCACTGCCTCCGCCGCCACCGGTTCCACGATGGTGTTCCCAGACGCTTTGATAGATTGGGCTGGAATCGCGACCACGGTGGAAACGCAATTCGCTGCCCGATGTCATAGCCGTTTTCAGACGACCGGGCCTCTGGTTCGTCTCGGGGTTGTGAGCCGTCTCGCTAAAATACTGCTCAAACAAACGAACACACGCGCACGAAACAGATAATTTAATTAAATATTTTATAAATATAAATAATGTACACACGCGATCCTATTATTATTATATATTATGATGTTTCGTAAGACAAAGTCAATCGATAATAAACATACTATATTAATATATTATAGTACTTAAACATGATACGTGTCATGCACGTACTCAGGTCACACAAACGAGTAATTTGACCGCAGTACGCAATTCGAAAATTTAATGCGTGGAGATTTGAATGGCCTTTTTTACAATTTTATCAACATATTATTTAGATTAATTAATTTATTTTTTTAATATAAGTAATACGGCTATATTATCATTATTTTGTAATTATGTAATCAATACCCTTAGTTAATTAAATTGTTGTGTTGAATATTATACCAGGGGAGTCGCTTAATGTCTATAGCTAACATCATATTATAATATATAATGATTGCAGATACTGCACAATAACCTATATTGCAGGTAACATTATTTTAGTTTACTTGAATATTAATTTCTAATTAAGTTAATTTCAATTGATTATTATTTAATTATTACTAAGAAGAATCTCATTTTCAAATAATGACTCGAGTTCCATGTCAATTAACAAAAATAATCTACAGCAGGGAGAAATATTTGATTAGGTAGTAGTTTAAGTATAATATGCAATTTGGAAAATATTATACAAGCGTTGCACAAACGTCCGTTGTTGTTTATAACGAATCCTTAGAAACGCATTTCACAGTCCTTTAATCGATGTATAGTCCACATTGAGTTTATCGATATATTTTGCCAGTTTTACTTTTGAATATCATACAAACTACAACGTATAGTATATAAATACCGAAATGAAGAAATAATATATTGTAGCATCGCGTGTGCTTTTCTGTAACGATATTATGCAAATACACTCACCAACTGTATAATGTCATTTTCCATGGGCACCACGAGCAAATAGAGATAACATTGCGTCTGTTGGATGAGCTGCACGACGTAAGCGTACGACTTGCCGGCCACCGTTTCACCGTTGACGCTGATTATGCGATCGCCAGTACTGAGACCAGCCACGCACGCCGGACCGTGTTCTCGGACGTGTTTCACAAATATTGTGTCCATCGGTTCGTCGGGACGCACGCCGGCACCCCGCCGCAAGCCCAACCGCTCGTCGCGGGCCAACACCTGTGAACGAAATTCGGTAACAAAATTTAAAAATATTGCAATCGCACCAGCCAACAATTATTTAAATGCGATATCAATAACTGTTTTGTCGCTCAATGTTTATATACACGAGGGTATGTAAATTAATTTACGCAAGTGCGGAATATAACAGTTTATAATAATATATGTGCTCAAATTCAGAGCCGGGGATTTAGATGTCACCCCCCCCCCCAAGAAAAAAGTCGGCGGCAAAATTATGATTGATGAACAAGTTTCGAAGAAGTATTTAGGAATTTAATCGGAAAATTGTTCAGGATTAGTCGGCAAATCTAGAAAAAAGCCGATAACATTGTTTTTATATAAACACACCATAAATATTTCTTCTCACCGGCTCTGCTCAAACGGTAACCATAGGGTCTAATAAATAAATAATTCATGCTGAGAAATAAGTTACTTGATCATTTATAGTGACTTGATTTGATCAAATAATTGACCAAAAAATTACCACTTTGATAAGAAAAATAATTGAAGTAGGTATATTATATTGTCTTTAAAGCATTTTTTTATTTTTACTATAAATTATGATGAAAATGTTATAGACATACACACACATATATATACTTAAGTATATACGAAATAATAAATACTGGTCAGCCATTATTTAAATAAAATATTTCAAAACAATATTGTAGCTGATTAATAATAAATGAAAAATAATCATATATTTTCCTACGAACGTACAAATGCATTCTATTACATTTTTAAATCATAAACTTGTTATAAATCACTATTATCTTTGTTTTTGTATATAATATTTTTCTTTTTTTGTAAAATACTGCCCGGTTGGGCGTTAATTAATAATAAATTAATAAATTAATAAATAAATAAAAATAAATATTTTAAAAATATTTATAACAATTTTATGATTTAAAAATAGTCACTATGTATGTATGGACGAGGGTACGAAATATTTGTGGAGGGGGGTCTGAATTAAGTTAATGAATTGAAAAAAGTCACTTTTGCCGACTTGCTTGTTCACAAAAAAACACACTTTAATTTGCCTACTGACTTAATTTACGTGAGGGGGGGGTGTAGCACTCACCACCCCTTAGTTTCGTCTATATATGTATGTATGTATGTATGTATGTATGTATGTATGTATGTATGTATGTATGTATGTATGTATGTATGTATGTATAATGTATTAATGTATCATACATTTATGTGTAGATTACTGGAATTAAATCTATTTAGCCTTCAATAAAAAATGAGTTTAAGCGACTTATATGGTGTATAAACGAGAAATAGTGACCAACTTTCAGCCCAGCAACTACTAATTTTAATCAACATCATTATTTTTATGCATTTAAGTGGTCAAATCAATTGTCTAAATTAAAAAATGACTGAACTATAAATTAAATTAAATTGAAAAAAACTTTATAACTCAACAACTTTTAAGCTCCAGGAAAAATAATAATTGTTGGTCAAAATAATCGGTATTAAAATATCCAACAATATATTGGAAACACTCGATATGTGGCTCTATGCCAATTATTTCGCTTTCAATTCTGGCTGTTTTATAATTTTTTGTAATTTACATTCTTAATTTCTAATAATTATTGACAACAAACTATATTTTAGAACGTGATTTTTTTGTTGTTTATTTATTTTAAATGGGTTTTGAAGATAGTATAATAGGAAGTAGGAACAATAGCTATATAATATGCGCATAGCATAAAACCTACAAAATTATACAATTACGAAACAATTGAATAGCAATAAACCAATAAGTGAGTAAATTCATATATTTTTTAGCACTAATTGAGAACCTAAATAAGAGGTAACAGATATTTAAAAAATGTTAAGTGTAAATAATATGCGCTCGTCATCAGCAAAAACATTTTCATAATACCATCAATATAACAATAAAGTTTTTACAATCATTTTTACGGCTGTATAATAGTAATAATTTAAACATAATATGAAACAGTGTACACCTATACATGATTTTATCACGTTTATATAGATCAATTATTTGATTAATATTATATTACAATTTTATTTATACCATTGAATAGACAAAACGCATTCGATTATTTAAACAAATAGTTTTGAAATATTTTTTGATACAGACTCATTGTACAAAAAAAAAGTATAAGTATAAGTATGCACTCTATTTAAATATTTGTATAGATGCATATTATTAGTTATTTTTATTAAGTAAACTTTTAATTTGTAACTTTTATACATTATAACAATAACAAACCTTGAGTTGGTAAGCATTATTTTAATTTCGGACACATTCATAATTTAATTTAATTTACCCATACAATTGTATTATAGTAACGTTAAGCAATTTTGTGGTAAAAACAGTTAGTTTACTACTACTACTACTATAGGTTAATAGGTACTAATATAATAATAATAATGGTTTTAAGAATAAAAACTCCGATTAAAAATAAAAGTGTATTTTTGAAATCGTAAATAAAAAAAAAACTGATTACCTATGGTTGAAATACATTTATCAATCTTAAATAAATGTTGACTCCTATACCTATTCTAGAATATTGGTAAAAGTAACGTAAACACTAAAACGGGATGTATTGTATATACTAAAAATATAATAATGATGTAATCATTGATTGAAATAGTATACCTTTTCGACTAAGGCATAATGGAATATTGGGCTTAGTCGATGACAAAGATATAATATATTATATACATTATTCTCGTATGTGTACAAACTTCTAAGTGTAATAAGTTATGACAAATTGATGAATCCCATGAAGAAACCTACATAAGCCACTTAGTAATATCCAATAAAAGTACATGTAGTTAGTTTCATAACTATTTTGCGACGTAGATCCGTATGTAATACAAATAAAATTCATTTGTATTGAATATATTTTATTATAAAATTTGTGGTACTTTTTTCAAGTTTAATTTGTATTACATCGATTCATAATAATTGTCTAACACGCTTTAGTTTATAGTACAAACCATGTTTCAAAGTTATGACGTTGAAACATAATATTACTATATAAGACATAAGTACCAACTGCACTTTTTCAGAGCCGTTATTGATTTATTGTGAAAAAAAGCTCTTTACATTTTTAAAGTCAAATAAAAATACGTAAGAATATTTATGTTATTATTTGTATATTTTTGACTCGATCTTATGCGTTAATATTTCTATAAATTAACGGCGGTGAATAGTTCCAAAAAAAACATAAATACTACCTGCAGGGCATATTAAGTTCCGCCATGTCCATTTTTGGCTACAAGTATAGATGGAAAATACATAATTTCGGATAGAGAGAGAAAGAAAGAAAGAGGGATAATAACAAACGTTCGGACGATGTTAAAAATATATCTTGTTTCCTAAAATAATTGGCAACCAGGTGAAATATCTCATCAGGAAAAATACATCACAGATTAATAATATATGCAGTGGGTGAGACTAAGTATAAAAACGTATAACACACAGCAGTGTGACAAAGTGTTTGCCAAAAAATAACATCCAACAGAGTTAAAAGATAGTGTGAAATGTGTAATACTCAATAATCGACAAGTGTAAATCAGTATGTTATTTAAAAATGTGTTTATTTCTGGTTTGTGTTAACAGTTAATTTCATTTCAACTTTAAAATACCTATTCAATAAATGTTGATATCTACTGAAGTATATAGCGTTATTTTTTGTACTTATTTATTGGAATTAAAAATAATAATCGCTGTAAATTTGAAAGTTTGAATAAAATTCACTATAGGTATTTTCATGTATTGTTTTTTATAACACGTCATTTAAAACTTTATAGTCCATAGCTTTTTAATCCCAAAACTTGGCACAAATATTATATGTATATACATAATAATGTTTATTAATATACATATATTATACATACGTACATGAATGTATAATTTAAAAAGTATTGAATATATATATATATATATTTATATATTTTTTTAAGAGTCATATTTTCATAATTTTTTTAATAAGAGAAAATGTATTAATTTACTACATATGCACTTGTTTAAACTATAAATAATTCGAAATTCGCAAGTAAATATTATTTAACATGTAAATTATACATATTAATTAAACATAAAATACAAAAATACTACAGTTATACAACCTGAAACGGTTATGCTGAAATAAAAGATTGGTATCTAATCTACAATAATAGACACTATACACTATATGATCATGATTAATAAAATAGGTTGCCTACAGTGAAATATTAAATCGTGTAGAAAACTACAGGGATATATCGAATGAAACAAGTACACCCACTCGTATTGTATAATATAGCATAATTTATTTTTCCAATGCAAAATAGGAAGTGCGGAAAGTAAATCTTATAGTGGAAGCATATTATCATATATTATATACATATATGAGTAAACGAAAGAGGAAACGACTATAGAGTTATATAAGCGTGTGTTATACATAATTCAAATGGGAAACTGTCATCGTACGAAACCGAATAATATTACTACTTATTATAGTATTTAAATTTAAATTCATTTTTGTTTTTATTACGTGACAAAGAAAAACGGCCATTTTAAGATATAATTATACGGATACGCGTCTGTCCCTTTGTATTTTACACTTGTTTAAATGGATTTAATAAATAAATATACGAAAACAACTAAAATTCTGTTATTTTAACACATCCGATGGGCTTAATAGTCGTCAGATAGACTTGAGTACTATCCCGGCTATTAATGTTGGCCACTGTACAGAAGAATTACCGTTTTTTCTAGGCGCACAGTACCATAAGTATACACGCATACATATTACATATACATATACCCAGTAAAAACATCGGTAGATAGTAGGTACTATAGGTAGCTAATTTTTTATTTTATTTTTAACTGTACATAGAATAATCGTGTTTATAGTGTTTATACTATAACTGGTCGCAGATATGTGGTCAAGGTTAAACGCGATGTTTATCAAGAATTTAAAGGCCGGCGAAGAGGTAAATTTTATAGAGAAAAATCGTTGAAAAATATTCTATATATGCACTAATACTATATTATTATTATTATTATTTTTTATATACGGTAGGTATTCGTTTCATAGGACATTTAAATATTGAATTGACGATTATAGCCGCTTACCAGGTACGATTCGGGCGGATAGACGATGAAATGGCGCAACGTGAAACCAAATCCATTTTCTGACCGGCGTATAAACAGCGACCTGGGACCACTAGCTCTCGGTTCTCCACGGTTTTGGCCCTGTAAACATAACATAATATATATTATAAAGTTTGACTTAGACAAAAAAACATTAAAATCATATTTGAAAAACAAAACATTAAGACGATCAAAACACGTTATTAATATAATTCAAAATTGTCATCTAAAACGCTAGAAAATTATTATTCAACGTTTTGCACGAGTCCTTGAAATGTCATAGCATTTAGATGTATAGGTATAAAATATATTAACAATAAGTCGTAGTTTCTTTATATCTTAGTGTCTGCAAGGTATATATATATATATATATATATATATAATATATGTATGAACGGGGTCACTCGTGATCGTTTAACAAATAAAGGATATTAATTTAAGTCAAAGTGGAAAATATACGAGCTTCTTGATGTTTTCAAATAATACTGCTTTGATTGATTTATTTTTGCATGTTTTCACGATCTCATAAAGGACTTTTAAAAAACAACGAGCCTACATTTTGTAACATTTTATATGAAATAATCATCCCGTATGATATAATATGTAAATTTATTTTCAACAACCCATTATAATTTTATATAAATGGTTTTACAAATTACAAAAAAAAAAAATAATAATAATAATAATAATAATTATGTATAAACGAATACAGTTTATAATATTTTTCACATATTTAAATAGTATAAAACCATAGTGTAAACTATTTTTTTTATTAATATTATCATTCGTTTACTATATTATATTATTGTAAGAATTTATCGGAAATCGATGATTTATGTAAAACATTAAATTCATTTTGTTGCGGTGGAGGTGTGCGATGTAGGAATTTCGTGTCCTTTTATGGATGAATACGAGTTGAGACCAGATTCTTAAACAGAATTAAATTCCCAATCGATTGATACTAAAACCACAAGATCTCATTTATTCGCCATGTAAGGTACCATATGACAGCAATGAACATATTTGTTTTTCAAATACCTATACTAATGTGAAGTGAACGTAAAACACAATATTTGTTTTTTTTTTTTTTTTTGCTTTTAGAAAGAATATATATATATATATATATCATTAAATTTAACAAACAACCACTACATAATATACCTTATATATATATATTTAACGACGATAGTGTATTATATTGCTGCAGTGACGTTAGATATATTAAATATTTTATGCATGTCTATAGAACAAATACAGCGGTGCAAAACTAATAAAAATAAACAAACAGATTTTTATGTCACGGTATAAATATATTGTATTATATAGAAGAAACCCGCACCATCATCATCCATAGTGTAATACAGTATACACTATTAGTGTATACTGTATATAATATAGGGTATATGCAGTTTATGTATTTAAGAATTTAAAGATTAAAATTAATTTTACATAGCTCATTCTATCCTTATATTATAACTTTCGAGTCATTATATATTATAATATTGAAAACAGCGTTATAAATACTTGTATGTACGGTTTTTCAAACACTGCACATTACTCCTGCACGTACCTATATTCGTTATCACAGGGTCATTCGCTATTTTTTATAAGTAAAAACCTAATATTTTATAATCTACGGCCGGCTCCAGTTATCCATTACAACGTGCTAGTAATTAGTACGAAATGTATAGGTACATAGGTATATTATTTGTTAACAAGTCGGGCGAACATTAATGAAATCCGTTTGATGAAATTACGTAGCACCGCGAACAATCTATATAAGCGCCTCCTCGATAACCCTTGAGGTAAATCACTGCACTGCAAACCGACGCCGATAACCGAATTTTGTGTGGCATCATCAATTAATCGATAATAATCATTAATATAATAGTTATTTTTATCAAAACAATTTAAAATGAAAAACGACTGTGAAAAAAATACCATGTACCTACAGAGTGAATAACAACACAATAAATCCCAGCAAGACCCAGCAAAATTTAAATTATACTCATCCACCCTCACCATCTATTTTATAATTTCATTTATCGTAAATATCGGTAAATAACACATATTAAGTTTACAAAATCATAACATTTAGAAACTATCAAAATGGATGGGGGGAGGGGTATTTGGTAAAACATTAAAGTAAATCATTAAGAAGATGCTACCCACACGTTTGTTGTCTGTCTTACATACACATAACATAGCAAATCTGCGTACCGCATTCTTACTACAGTATTTATAATTAATATAAGTGTAAATTTACTTGTTATCACAGAATTTTTTTAATATTTTTAAATACATATAACTAGTAAGGCAGAGACAACAAACGTGTGAGTCCTCTTAAATCAATTAAATTTGTAACAATCAATTCTCAGAATGATGTGTTTTGTTAATATGGTGACGAAATATAAAACAAATAGGTATAGTAGGAAAATTACATAGCAAAAAATATTCAAAATAAAACGTGGTAAAATGTAAATCTTGCCTTCTTAACAGTCAAAAAAAATATGCTTAGTCCGTGGCCTTGTACACCGTACAGAGATCACCGAGTCTCGACGAATACGAATTTATTTTTAAAAATATATAACTATACAACATACATTTTTAATTTTGTCATTTATGATTCAATGAGTCATGTACACAGGCTTTATATTCGAGTACGATTCGATGGCTAACGCAGAAAACGAGACTTATACGAAAATAATCACAATGGAACTATTTGGAAGTAGTGTATCCGTCGAGCTGAAACCGAAATCACGGCACACATTGTCATATCCGTATATATTAACACTATCCAGGATCTGTATTAAAATATAGTCGTGTAGCAAAGTAGATATGATATTATAAAAAACAACACTAACGCGATGACGACCGGGCAATTAAAAAACGTATACTGCGTTAGCGATATAGCAGTCTAGGGGGGGGGTCTCGTCATCGTCGAAGACATTGTAGAATTTTTTTTGGGTTTAATATTATTATTATTTTTTTTTGTTTTTATTATAAATTACAATATATATATTATTTTCTGTCACGACTGCGGTTCAGGTCCGTATTTATATATATATATATATATATATAATATAACGATTTAGACTTGATTATTACTACCGTTATTATTATAAAGCTCGCGCACTCGCGGCGGTGTCTACGCGCGTCATAAATATAACTCGGGCTAAAAAACTCGCGTGTCCCGGCCAGCGCGCGTCTACCGTATATTATTATTATAATATATTATTGTAGTGCCGAGCGGTGGACGTACGGAATAATATTATGTTTTTTATTTTTTTTTTGTCGCCGCCGCCGCAGTCGTTTTCACGATTTTATTATTATCGCGAGGCGGCGGATATGTTTTGATTTGCACACGTACTTTAATGTACATACTATATAATACACGCCGGGGTCTGTTTATGTACGCTTCCTCAACGTCCGAAAGCCGGCCAATAATCGCGTATTTGACCAGGATTTTCGCATTACAATCGTTACACGACGATTGTTACTACGCTATTTACGAATAGGTATTATTATTATTTTTTATTATTATGCATATTTTTCCGTCATTCGTAACCTAACCTATATCTCTATACTGCCCCGCGTTATAATATGGCCAACGGGACGTGTAAAAATAATTGCATTTGTATACCAAAACACCACGCTGCATATTATCAATAATACGCGCTATAAATTATTACATATATATATATATATATTATATGATGCACGAAACTACACCGGACCCAACACTGCAGTGAACTTCTTGCGAGGCATATACAGTATATACACACTACGTCCTATAACTTATTATTATGTCCACTGATTCAGCAGCAGCTGCTATAATATGTGTGGTGTCTCGGGTCTAACATACAACATAATCATTTTATTTACATATTATTATAATGAATATTATACAGCTAACGAAATGCGCAGTTTGAGAATTTGATCGGACGTTTACCCGAACACGAAATTACAGTCTATGAAAAATAATGCAAAGCCATACTTACATTATAATATAACACGATTTTAATGCATTTTGTTTTCTATAAAATCTCACACACTCTCTTTAAAAATAATAATAATATCAACACATATGGTCGTTAAACTATACGCATTGAAATGCGTTACACTACGATAATGTATATCTATATCATAAACGACTTAATGAGTATTCAAAAAAATCAATACATTATGGGAAGACGATGATGACGGGAGAATAGAAATAACGAGATGGAACTTTTTTCATCGTTATTTTATATTTTCACGAAAGAAATTTTTTTTTTTTTTATTTACAAAAAAAAAATGTTTTGGTTTTAACGCCAAGGCGAAATAAATGAATTATTATACACATGCAACAGCTTATACTAACCCGTCTAAAACGAGGAAGAAAAATAGACCATGTCGATGCAAGTGGATTAATTAATAGGACATTGTACTTAACGTGTGTATATATATAAATCGAGACAGATATACAGATATAAGGAGTGTCATGGCGGAAGACGAATGAGTCAGATGAAAGTGAACAAAGATGATGTTGTATTTTAAATCACGAGCGCGCGGTTACACACCCAGACCCAAAGCTATATACCCATAGTCGAATAAAAAGTAATAATATGTTCAGACCACGTATGATTATTGTACGTATAATGTATGATATATATAATGTATTATGAGAATCGACATACTATTATAGCTGCTGTGGTCTGTGACTAAATAAAAACGTTTAATTCATTGATAAAAAGGAAGAGATGATGTAGTTAGTTTAATTAGTATTTAATTCAAATAGTTGTGTCCAAATATAAAATATATGCGATGACTAATATATAGGATTTTTACGAAAGTATTTTACGATTGTGTTAAAAGAAAAATGTTAAATACTTCTAAACTGCACAGACGACTACTGGCAGTCATAAAAATTAAACGATAAAAGTTTAAAAAAAAAAATTTTAAATGTTATTATAATTATTATAATGGTTATCTATCGAATATTTTACAGCAAAGATGGAACGCGCTCGTTTGACCATTGGGTATTAATAACGCATAAATGAACAAATAATAAATATTTTTATAATTTTATGTCTACCTATACTTAAAATACAACCTTTTTAATTTAATGGATTATAAAAATTTAAATAATGGTTACATCAATATATACGCCATTAATTGGACATTAATAAAATATGTTTACCACCAATAAGTTTATATCTCCATATATCTATAAAGGAAATTGTACGAATTTAGTAGATACATATATATAAAATAGTCTTATTCCCACATTATATACACGAAACAAACAGCTCGAATAATGCATAATATACAATCCAAAACGCATACACTTATAAGATCGATATTATCCAATATTTAGATAAAAAAAATACAAAATATACGCGTTACTTTAATATAATATATATTATTATATTATGTGCACTAACTGCAGTTATATAGACAGCGTATGCATCTCATTAACCCGAATCCTCTGCGGCATATATAAATATATTTATAATATTTATGTATACAAAAAATATGAAAAATATATAATTAAAAAATAAAAAGTTGGCACACAGCATATCTAAGTATGTATGACAACATATATATATATAATATTATAATGAACACGATTTGCACGATTGCAGTCGCAGTGCACGGCAGTGGCACGGTGACTTGAACGCGCGTTCTCCGGGCGCATAATATAATATTAAACACTGTTACGAGCAGCAGCCATAATAATAATAATAATAATAATAATACAATTCAAGTACACTGCACAGAATATCCCGAGGTGTCCCGATTTTATCGTAAAGGGACTATTTAAAATGTGACCCAGTTAATGAATACAATGTTATATATACATACATAATGTAATGACTTTCGTTTAAAACAACCTCGCGAATTCGTGTGGTGGTGAAATGATTACATTTTATTGTTTCATAAAACGTTCGGGAATTAAACGTTAAAATAACATAATACACGTACCACTAAATATAAATATGAAACGTTATTTTTATTTGTTCTACAGAGTAACAAACTACTATGGTTTCGTAAAACAACCGACGACGTGTTGAGGGGGCGACGGCAGACGACGACGACATTTGGAAAACATTACTTATTGCTACTGGGTTGACGCGGACGACTCTACTTACATATTGTACACGAGCGCATTTTTTTTTTTTTTTTTTTTGGCAGTAGCTCAGCCGTAGATAATAAATGGGCCGCTGGCCGGGCGATGATTTCTGACATGAAAAAACGTTTAGTCGGCCAGATAGGCTCGACGTCTAGGACATTTTATTAACGCAACTAGCGATGGCGAGCGGTTTCGGTTTCACGTGCGTTATATGTAAGTTATAATAACAAAGCAAGAATAGTGAAAACACAAAAAAAAAAATGACCAAAACGTGAATTTTTTTTATTTTTAATTTACTATTGTAAAAACGATTTTGATTATTATCCAATACTACAAAATTTATTCTATTTCGAATACAATTAGATTTTCTGTAATGAAAACTGGGTTTTGTTAAAGCTGAGAAAAATGTAAACTTATAACTTGATCAAAAAAGTGACCACAATATGTCTATTATTTAAACCGAATAATTGATAAGTCATAGTTATAATAGAATACCTATATTGTTTTGTGACTATGAGTTAATCATACATGGGTTAGAACGTACCTATAGAAATAGATTAAACAATATAATATGTTAAATATGTTTTGACACTACCAAGACTACGGTATACCTATTTAAAAACTTTTCAATTGTTAGATTTTAATTTTTCTTAAAATTGTATTTATAGAATTCCATAAAAACCGGGGTATGGATTCTTAAATGTTTTTCCAAGAAAAATTGAAAATTTTTCTGTTCCAATATAATTTATCAGTTGGATTTCAGGAGGCCAGTGGGACATATAACTTATTCGTCTCAACTTAATAGGCCAATAGGACACATATGTCCCAACTTCCTGTAGTCCATCCTTTGAATGTTTTGAATATAAAAATGCTTGCTTACATAACCTTCTATGTAACATGATTATAAAGAAAAACTGTTCACAAAAAACAAAAATTAATGTCCACGGGTTAAAACAAAAACAAACAAAAAAGTGACGTAATTTTAAAAAGTGACAAATTTCTGGCTCTAATAGTATAATTATTTGGAAAGGTATATGGAAAAATAAAAATTCGTCATGCATAAAATATATCTTTTGTATTTGGAGGTTGTCGTCGACCCTCCGTTGTTGTTGTGTATATATAGTTTACTGTGCACTGTTTACTGTCTCGTCTCAAAAAACAATAGAATATTTAAAAAAATTTAATTAACAAAAATTTCTCTTTTCCATCCAATATATAGATAATACTCGATTATATTATTATAGGCAAATAAATCCCGTCGCCAGCAGTGCGAGCGGCCCCATGCGATCATATACAATATTATTATTATTATTATTCGTAAGTCGCAAGCTGAATATTATATAGGCACACATAACGGTCGCACGTTTAGCGAAAAAAACAATAATAAATTATTATTATTTTCTAATGCCGACAACTTGAAACTATGTCATTATCGGTATACGTTATTGTTCTATAACGGTTCGGAACTCGTGAATTATTATAATATTTATAACTATTATAATACAGCTGCTACTACGTAGATAATATAGGTATATCCTATATTATTATATCACACATCACCTACTTCTGATATACGACGATGCTCGTCGAATTCGTGATGGACGATTTTGGCTGGGGCCAGAAAAAAATAACGTATTTTCTGTTTTTTTTTTTTTTTTTTTGTATATATGCACGTATACATTATAGGAAAAAAACATACGGACCACATGCATATATATACGCAGAAAAAAAACAAATTGAATCAATACTAAACGGCTCAATGATTGACAAGTATAATATTATATAGCCCGAAGGTCAGACACGACATTAGTGCATATTATATTATATGGGACACAACTGTCCGCGCCGTCAAAAACAAATACAAATATACCTACCTACGACATATTATTTTATTTTTGATTACCGGTAGTACAATACATATGTACGTTCATTTGTGGGCTATTGAATTTTGAATGTTGTATTCAATTTTACCCATTTATTATAAAATATGCATCATGTATATTGTACACACGAAACGAAATTACTCTGAAGATACTATTAAAATGAACAGATATATTAGGCAATATATAAAATATACAATATACCTAATATATCTTAGATATAGGCAATCGTCGATGACATTTTATTACATGTATTGAAACGAGGACGTTGAATATGTAGGTAAGTAGAGTGATTAGTAATTTGTTTTTACTGAGGTTTATGCCATATTTTCTATATTACCTACATAAAACTCGCGGGGTATAATTGGGGGAGAAGGGGAAATGCGTTTTCAAGAGTAATATAATACAATAACGTACGAGGTAAACATTGGTGTTGGTAAAAAAAAAATAAACAAAAACAAAAATTAAATCGAGTGGACGAGAGAGTTCGTGGGATTTTTTTTTCTGTTGCCCCGGAAAACGAGCATCGGTTTCAACGAATATCGAAAAAAGGAGGACACGGATTTTCGGCCTATGAGCACACTCGTAGCGGCGCGCATGGAAACGGAAGGCCGCGAAAATCGTGCCGAATGATAATCGTAATAATAATAATAATAATAATAATAATATATAATTAGAATACCACCTGACATGCCGTTAGTCATCGTCGTGACGTGAGGGAACGTCAAAATGGAAAAATAATTATAACAAATACTACGCTATTATGTGTGCGCGAAATTTATTCGGTAGTAGCGCTAAGTAGGAAGTGATTTTGGAAAAATAAAAAAAAAATGGTTAATTATACGAAAATATACGAGTCGTTTATAGCAAAAGTCCGTATCGCCGCGACCTGTAGAAGAGCATAATACACAAACGCGGAAATATAACAGCATTGTTCTGGAACCATCGTTTTTGCGCTCTAATTAATTCGTAAGCGCTAAAATTAACGGGTGTCGCTCGTAAAACTGCAAATTTACGATCTATACGAATTTACGGGATTTTTTTTAAACTTTTTTGCAAAAAAATTGCATATCTAGCTATCATTACGTATTATATTTTACAGCACTTTTATTTAACGTATTACCGTGTTTATATGTATATTATATATTTTTTTTCATGCCTAGTGGTGTTTGAGAGTTGTATCGAAACTGTGTCAAGACAAAACAACAGCAGGAAGCTTTTCAATACGCACGAACGGTTTTTCGATAGGTTTTTCACGCGCGTCTTCGATCCGTACGTGTGTGTAGTATGTAACACATCCAAGGTAAATCCTCTGGCACATCCGCCCGCACACGCCACTATAGGCATACCAGTGATAAATAAAAAATAATGATACTAATTCTAATGACTGATTACATGTAATTTAGTCGCATACTAGAATAGTATACTATTGTGTTATACATATAGGTGATTAAAAGTAATTACAGGTAGGTAACTATATGTGTACGTATAATATTGTTGTGGATGAATACGTAATAATATATAGGTACAGAGTATATTACATATTATTACACCTTATGATTAACAAATAAAAATACAGAGGTTCTCAAACTTGTGGGTCGTGAGAAGTTTCGCGAAAAATGTTCAAAATGAAAAATATTTTTAATTTTGGGAAATTCATAATCATGTTTTTGGTAAAATCATATTAAAAAATCGTATTACACTATAGCATATTGATGTCTAGTCTCTGTATATAGCTTTGACCAGAATGAGAAAAACAAAAAATACCAAGTCCGTGCAGGTTTTGTCACGTTTTCTCATTTTGAAATGTTTCTAGTAAGCCACGTCCAGACTAAAGGGCAACATTATTAAAGCAGCCTAATCTAATATGTTTTAATTTTAAAATTGACCTTTTTTTTCTTATAAACTAATTTTTAAAACTATTTTGTCTTGCTTGAGAAGGCCATTTTTTTAGCTTCAGGTACCAATTACTTTATTTAGATCTGGACAGGCACTGGATAAATGATACAACGTGCGGGTCTAAATCATAGAACGATTATTGTCCACATTTTAGTATCTACTATATCATGTACTATAAATATAGGTACTATATTTGATCAAGAGGACGTAGCTATTGCAGCAACTTGCACCATAATATTAAGTACCTACCGCAAGTAAAAATGCATTCCAATTATTCAATTCAGAATAAAATTAATATAGCATGTAAATGAAGAATTTAAATTAATACTATATCTACTGTTATTTTTTTGTAAACACTAAACACATGACTGTCATACGTGAGTGTTGAACGGTATCACAATTCACGACGATAACTAGTCTACACTATTAGAAATGTATATATTTTAATAAAATTCAGGCACTTGAAACTCTAAAAATTATTTTTATCAACAGGTAATGTTACAGAACATTGTTACTCTTTACCGCCTACGATGTCCAAACAAAATAATAAATAGATATATACTTAATATTGAGAGTTACTGTTTTTTTTTTATAATTATTCTTTATTTTAATAAATTTTAATAATATATTTTTAACATTTTTTAATTAAGTAAATAAATATTTTAACATTTGTAAACTCCGTCATAAATTACATTATATATTTAACCGTTTTTCCTATTTAATGAGATTCAAAGCTTTGAATTTTAAGGCCTTGCGAAACCTGACACTGCTAAGAGTCATGATAAAATATTAATTTATATTTCATACCTATAAAACTTATTAATACATTTTTATATTTATGAATACCTATATAATTAGAATAGAAATACATTTATATAAATCTATTTTATATATGTATATAAAAAAAATATTTTTTTTACTTTTTTGCTTGAATACCAATCGGTTATATTTTTAACTTCACATTTCAAAAGCAGAATATTTTTTATGTAAGTAAATACGTACCTATATCGAATATTGAACAAACAGTTTTTATTTATAAGCATTTTAATTTTAATATACAAGTTATCGATGGGGGCAAAAAGTAAATATTTTATTTATATTGAAATAAAAAAATGTAATCATAAACATAAAAATGTACTGAGAAAATTAGTAGGTACTATATTAGGTATTTCATAGGAATTATCTGGTATAATATCATGTTTGATTAAATGATACTTATATTCAAAGCTAAAGTGTCTCATATTTAAAACAAATTTTAAATCTACATTTAGTTCTTGTACTATTTGTAGATTTTGTTCACAATTTCACATACTTTATGTACGCCTATATAGGTAACTAAATAAGTTCTATATATAAATGTATAATTAGGACCCCAATCGAAATAAAATAATAAGAATACAAATATATAGGTAACGTTATATAGTTTATACAGAACGATTAATATATGAATATTAAAACAAATACAAAAAATAAAATATTCATATAACTTATATATTACTTCATCAATTATCAAATATTCATCTGGGTATACAGCGAGATTAAAATATGTTATCGTTTTGTTTTCCCGACTTTTCAGAAGCAGAACAATAATATAGTGTTACAAAGGTATTACTAAAAATAAAAAACATATTTTTTTATCCATGAACTTGACGTTAATAATAAAAGTCTTAGAAGTCATCACGATTTTCTATTTATACACATTTTACTACACATAAAAAAAACTTTATACCTATAGGTATATAATGCAATTTATTACCGGAAAAATTATTTTCAATATACAATTTAATAATTATAAATTGTCAATGAATTCATTTTTTTAAAATATGTACATTTTATGTTCATGTAAAATTTTACACAAATATATATAATGACACTGAAATATATTTAAAAATAAATCGAAAACTGAATGTTTAACGTTAAATTATTATCAATTAAAATGCTCTAAACATTTAAAGTACAATAAAACATGAATTTTATTCACATTTAAATGACGTTAAATATTATACCACAGTAAAATATAATAATATTTAAAGCACATGAGAATTTGCGACGTTTTAAAATTATCTTCCACTTGTTATTTTTTTTTAAATAAAATGTATTTTAAAATAGTCAATACATTACTGAGAAAATATAAGTTCACATTAAGAAGTGTTAATTTGCTAGTTTTTTTTTTAGAAAATATCCATCAACACATAATAGTTTTAACTGCGAAAATAAACATCATTATATATATATATATATATATATATATATATATATATATATTAGTATGTTCATAAATTAACGTACAATTTAAATTAAGTTTTAGCTCTATTTTTAACTTGTGAATTTTATAGTAATTTTAACCAAATGTATCAAAATATTATTCAAAAAATGATTATCTATTGAGTAACAAAAAAAGTAATAAATTTTAGAAATTTATTTAGAATAATTTATTATTTAGAATGATTTTTATAATATATTTTTTATTTTACATTTTCAAAAATACGATTTTATTCTATGAATATTATCCAGATAGATAGTATTAAGTACCGATGTGAAAAAAATTGTTTACATCCGCTCATATCCATACCGGTTCTCATAAATTGACCGAAACATTGTTGTAAAATAATGATATCGTCATCCGTCAAAAAATATCATCATAAAGAAGATCAATTATTTACTAATTTGTCATTTTTTTTTCGCTCCTGCCTCCTTTCCTTGCGCCTACATAGTTCACTCTTGTTTAATAACTCGTCAAGTCGTGTCCGAAAACACCTACCGCGACCGGTAACCGTGTGATTTATGCGCGAAACCTAACTACACGTTTAGTCGTTTAAAAAAACATGTCGTCAGTATTAGATTTAGATGGCCTAATGATGACACGTACAAGTCGTGGGATGTTAAAACTATACTGTTTATATCATAGCACTACATTATTATAATATTATATTATACTGATAAATATTATAAATACGCATAGGAAATTTTTTTAATCTTATATAAAAACAGTAAATACGATCAAGATCACTAGTTGACACTTTAAAATATTATCTTTTTTTCGGTATACATTTTATTATATATTATTACACAGCACGAGGTATACTTAGAATATAGAGTTGAAAATAGAGGTAAGACCATTTTATATAGTGTCATCAATGTTATCGGTCTATTATATTAAAAATACTAAACTTATAGGTTCATCTATAGATAAATAAAAAATATAGCAATATATGTAAAATCCTCAATATTCAAAATCACCGAGTTAACCGGGTCTTCTACAAGAATTATGTACTAAATAGGTATATAACAATAAATTGTATGACATTAAATTAAATAGAACTTCAATGACAAAAAATAAAATGCAATTTAATGATAATTAAGATAATTTGTCTCGTATAATTAATGCAAACGTTACGATTTCTGATGCAGTATAAATAGTAACATAATATTATAGTGGTTATACATTCCTTTCAAGATATATTTTGGATACCAAGTGTAATAAAACTATACCCAATTTTTGTTGTGATAACGTCTGTATGTAAACAAATAATGTACATCTTATATTAGAAACAAGTGAACTGAAATCTGAAAAACTGAATCATTCAACAATTATTGGAAAATTCTATAAGTAGATTTACAAAATAAACTGTGAAGAACTGTGTGTCTTTTTTCCAATTTATTATTGGAATAAACTGTAAAAAATAACGTTTCTCTTGATAAATATGAATGCATGTTTATAGACTACGGTAAATATTATTAATTATATATTATAAGAAATCGAATCATTGTGTGGTGAGGTAAAAATCGGTTCCAAAACACTGCCCACGAAAATATGAATTCTAAACTACATAAGTTTGGAAATATAAATATCAAATACGTATAATGAAATGTGTGTACAAAAAAAAGTAATTTGAAAATTTTGTTGTTGAGAAACCATTTTATACATACAATAATTTAACAGAAAGATTTATATCTGCACAAAAAACATCGCGATCGTGCTGCATATAATATGAATATTATATTCTTATACTATAAACATCACAAATTAATTGAAGATTAATTCAACAATAAACACTTCATACACAATTATTATTTCAACACACGTTGAACAAATGTTATAAAAGAACACAAATCAATGTCGAATTTTTTCAACAATAATTTTAAATATTGTCTATAATTTACTATAGTATAATATTACTACCTAGTACCTACCAAAGCCAAATGGTTTAAAAACAAATACTATTGTTAGGATCTTAAATTTAGCAAGACATTATAGAAGACAACAATATTTATGCGAGTATTTTCTTGAGTTTGATTAAATAAAATGTTGGCATTGTAAACGTAATCCAAATTCACACTTTACAAAATGATATGGAAATATTATTTTTCATGTTATTGGTATTCAAATTTAGACGTTAATTTATAGTTAAATTCGTGTGAAGTTAGAAATGCATGTCTTCAGATTGCACGCATACCTGCCAGACAAGGATTAAGCAATCGATATTTTTGAACGCCAATATTATAACATAGATCAGGTTTCATAATGTATCTAATTACCAACTACTCGAGTTCTTCTTCTATGGGTTGATGACCATGAACTTGAGTTGATCACTCTATATATATCCTATACAGTTGGGAGAAAAAAATGTTTCCGTTCATAAAAACAAATTATATTTTTGTAATAAAAATATATTTTAGCTATAATTAAAAATTGATTTTATAGTATTTAAATGCAAATACTTAAACAATATAATAATGGATACCAACTTTAAATTGAAAGAATATTATAATATATTTAATGTTACTAATATATTATTATTATTATTGGACCCATATATTGTTTGCCCTCAATTCTTAATTTGTATTGTATAGGTAGGTATTATTCAATAATCACATAGATAAACATAATATAATATCAAATACACTGATAATAATAATATATAAAATCACGACCATTAGTTAATAATGTATTATTAAATAATAAATATAAAAACAACATTAAAATTTTAGATTAATAGAATAATATATATTATATAATGCTATTTCAAGCTATAATAGTAATCTTGAAATTCCAAATCATTATTTGCTTAAATTTCTATATATTATAATTTTCTTTGATTTGTATATCTACATGTAAATAATAAATTTCACTTTTTATTTAGATTTTATACTTAATAATATAGTACATATACTTATTTAAAAAAATAACACCTTAGATTTAAGTGACATACATATTAAAATCTAAAGAATGCATCTATTATAATTAATTTATTATTCAAGTCATGTATTAATAGTATAGGTAATCAACTTATTTAGAGGTGAAACCATCCATATCATATTAGATTCAAATATTTGAATTATTATTCTACGATAATATGATAATAGTATTAATACTATAAAGTATACATTATTATGCTCATCACGATATTGACGTATTCAATCAATATTAGTCGGAAAAGAATTTTTGTTCGTGCTAACAAAAAACCCCGGTGAAAATATATAATTTTGGAATCAATGGCCAGTTTTTTTAAAAACACGTGAAATATTTGTAACGTCAGATTCCTTTTTTCGAAAAATAAAAATAAAATAAAACAGTCGCCATAAAAATTACCAATGATTAACGAATAATTCAAATTATGTAGGTTAAAGTATACTTTCTAAGTATTTTTTTTTTTTTTCAAAAAGATTTTCAGACAATACTCGCGTACAGTACATTGTTTAACAATTTTTTTTTATCTTTTGAACGTAAAATAATTTTGGCTTTGTTTTTATACTTTTATATTTTCGATAATATCAGATCAACAACAGACGGTATATACAAATAAATAAAAACCCGTCCGATATATTATTTTATTGCTTTCGTGCGCTGTACCACTTTCTATATGCGATTTTCAAATTAGATTTTATGATTCAGCAGCAATTGCCCCTTGACCGCGGCCGACTACGTAATAATTCTTATAATATGCAAATATACGCATACATGTACACATGTATCCGGATCAAATGCCTAGAGAATCACTAGCTAACGAATCACAGTTAGCGTCATATTATTAAATATATATATTAATTTTGCTCACAGATCCATTTAATAAATTAAAATTAATCAAGTATCTATTAGTTTCCCAAATTAGTTTAAAAATAAATATACAATTAATATGTATCTATGTACGATGTTTGTCAGTCATTTTGCAATTTCAAAACAAAAAAAAAAAAAAACCCGATTTGTAGGTTAACAAGACACCGCGCCGGCATGCTACGACATTCCAAGACGGCGGCGTCTACCACCAGTCCAATCGAAGACTTTTATGGGAGCACCCTGTGTGCAGTGTATTATATGTGAAACAGAAAACGACCTGTCTAAATCGTTGTGTAAAAACCATTGAATACAAAAATTACAACGATAAGTATATCAACTATAGAGCCGGATCAACATGTTATAAACTACACGCAAAATGCATTAGGACAAATTAAATAAATTTATATGTGCCAACGAGGTACGGGAATAACATAAACCAAAACGTTTGCACAAAATAGGTTTAATCGTATATTGTTTTATCTACAAGGGTAAAAAAGAAAACGAATAATAAAATACATTGCAGTTAATATTCAAACTGTCGATAACTTAACTCAACTTAACAAATAACGGTTATACAGAAAACGAAAAATTCGAAATATTTGAAATAATAATCATAACCAGATAATCACAATGTATATGAGATAATATGACAGCTATAAAACTATACAATTGCATACGAATATGTTTGACAAATATAATGAACGTCATAAAAATAACCCAAATAAATCAAACGATTGCGTACGATTTTGTTTTGATTAATGTTGTAATTTGAAAATTTAATTAAATTTTTTACTCGTATAAAATAAATGTATTTTTAATTTTTTATAAAGGTTGCATTTTGTTTTCGACTTTAGAAAATTGCCAAAAAATATTCGAAATATTTAACTAATTTTTGGTTTCAATACTTTTAAGATTAATGTAAATGACGTACAACTTGGAAGTGACAATTTATTAAAAAGTAACAATAGTAACAACAGTAATATTATAATGTACGCTGTATAAAAGAATCCATTAGTCTATATCAGTATACCTACCTAGGTACAATTATAGGTAAATAATACAAAATTTTTTAATAAAATGTATGGAACGCTAAGAATTACACATATAAGAAACATTACATAGATATAGGTAAAAAAAACGCATGCGATCGTATCAAAATCGTTAAATAAAAAAATCGTACGCTTTTGATTTTTACTCCAGAAAGGTCGATATATAGGCGAGAACTTTTAACTATTTGGCTCATTAGTAAACTATCGTAGGTACAGAATTTGTATAAAGAATTTTGTATGATATCCCAAGACTAAATTGATAACTTTTTTATTAACAACCAAAAGTGCCATTACAATAATTATCAAGTCGATAATTTGTGTTCAAATCATAAATTATCCATAAATCAATATAAATATGTTATCCCCGTATAGTATATACCTATATTTATATGTATACAATAAAGTATGCAGATTTTTCTTATATCATCTTCCCTTGTAAAACTTGGAAGTGTACGGTTTTTGGATGCAACAACCCTAAACAAATTATGTGTGGTTATATATTTACAATACACATAAAGTGTACGGTATCGTACGGTTTTATCAAATGTGTGCGATTTTAGAATGCGACTCCTTAAAATTTGTAAGATTGGGTATTCCAGATAAGGATCGTACGCAATCGCGTTGTATTCTGTATCATTTTATATAGGTAGTTTATAACATATACACACGTTTTACATATTATATTAGTATCAAATAAATATATTTTTTAAATTAACGAGTACGAATTTTTTCGTACGAGTAGACGTACCGTAAAATCCGCGTTTATTGATGGTGCAACGGACACGGGAATAATAATAATAATAATAAAAAAAAAAAAACACTAAAATATTATTCACGATTACCCGAAATCTAGCTACAAAACGAATGTAATCGACACACGTTACGCGGATAAAAAAAAAAAAAAACGAATTCAGGTTATCTCGAAAATATAAAAAAAAACACCGCTGGTGATCGACGTATGATACGCGACCCGATTAAGATGAGTATCGGCGACAACGATAACGCGACGGCAGACGGTTCGGCAGTGTGACGATATACTCGCTGACTGATGGGCACGCATGCACGAACGCGCACCTCGTCGTCGTCCCTCGCGTTCGCCTTTGCCGTAAACCACTTCCACGAGCGTACGCACTATTTCACCGCCCACTCGGCCACCACTACCGCATTGTCCTCCAGACTAAAATACGGTATATATCCTGGAACGACTATTGCCATTTAGCGTTGATTCTGGTCAAAAAATGGGTGTTTTTCACTAGATTTTTGTAATCATAAATTAATAAAATAAATAAGTACCTAAATAAAAAACAAAATAAATAATTTTCAACGAAAATTTATTCAAATCGATTTAAATTTAACCAATAACGAGTAGTTTAAAAACAAACGATTACCTCTATACGTATATAATCGTATAGTCGTATTACAGGAACGCTACAGTGAAGTAATAATTTTTTATATGCCATTTTAACGACCAATTTTATTTTATTATACTTTCCTTTTTTTAAAACGTTAAAATACTCGCCAAGCAGTTCAACAGATTCGAATTATTTTTTTCTTCTAAAAACCATAAAACAATTTCAATGAATGAATAATTTAAAAAGTACAGGTACCAGATTTCCCTCGTGTTTTACTTCTGCAAAACAGAGTTGAAAATATCCATTTAGATCAGTTATGTACACTCGTCACTCCTACAACGAGACATTTTCAGCTGGACATTCTGTATATAATGCATATGTAATATTCGTACGACGAACAATTAACGGTCAGTAACACCCGACGATTTATAATATTTTAATATTCACAAATTGACATCGACCGATTTATATGGGTTTAAAAAAAGGAAAATATTTACACCGAAAAAAACACTAAATAGTACATTTTTCCTTGTAAAATCGTCATAATTTTACAATTTTAAACAATACTTCAATAATAGTTTTAATTTTAATAGCTACAAACATAAATATATTTTGATTAAACTATATTATTTTATGCATTTTAATAAAGATAATTCGTTAATTATAATGTTTTATATACTATACATTCTTAGACTAACGATCGCGATATGATTTGAATTCCATTCCAGAAAAAGATGTATAGATGTATATTATATGATAATATAGAGAGACGATTCTAAAATTCAATATTTTAAATACATAATATATAATTGTTAGGTCATCTAACAAATGAAATAATATGACATGTATAATTTTACAATGAAAATTGAAAGATGACATATTTATCAATACTAAGAAATATTTTGACAAAAATACTTACGAACAATAATTTTCATTTTTCAAGATATGCCTAATTAATTTTGCACGTGTTAATGTAATGTAATAAATATGAAGTAACAATTATCAAATATCTTCCATTTTTTTCACGTGTGAATATTTCTAAGCAAATTACCCATATTTATTTGTAAGTTTCAGTTCACATCCTGTGCAACTATAATAAAATATTACATAATTTTATATATTTTGCAAATACACCTGAATGTAATAACAGAATTTAATTTGTTTTGTAATATTAGTTGTAATCATTGTTTAATCACATGTTTCACATATCTACGAGTGCAAAATGCTTATTAGTTGTTATTATTATTATAATAATAAATTACAATAATTAATACATTAATAGGATAGTTGTATTAAATTAATCTATTTTCATTTTTTAATAACATAAATGATAATAGTTAAATGCCTTTTGTACTATGAAAATAGGTTAATGCACTTAGATAAACATACAAACATTAAATGTGGAAGTTGTTATAATAATACGATTAAACGTTTATATTTTATTAAATTTTTTTGTGCTATTTTGAAAACTTATTACCCAATATAATATAGTCTATAGCTATAATGGTTGTATGGTTTCTACGTCATACCAATAGAAGAAAACAAATACAATTATTATTTCGCTATGATAATAAACGATAATCATCAACATGATCAGCGTGTATACATTCATTCATTCATTTATAATCCATCAGAATAACAATAAAAGCAATTGCGCAGAACGAGATAGCAAACCAATTATTATTGTAGTGACACCACAATACTTGGCCTCCAGATTTAATAATACGTTTTGAACATAAATATATATATTATTATGTTATTTCTGTGTAATTTCGTGTTACATCGTGTACACAACTCAGTCAACTTCAATAAAATACCTACATTATTCACGTAGAGTAAAATACTAAAATATACAAGTTACCTACATATTTTCATATACTGTATATTATAGTATAATGTGATTATGATTGTTTTTTTTACCGTTGTTACTCAATAAAAACAAAAACTATACTTATTGTATTAAGATTATTCATTTTTACAAGATTTATAGTATTTAAAATAAAATAAATGATTTTTTAACAACCTACAAAACACGTAATATTGCACATAATATAAAAATCCGCTACGCAAGGTACCAGATAATTGTATTCTTTATTTTATTTTTATTTCATCTTTCTAGTATAATATTCTCAAGTTAAACAACAAATATCTATCGTGATTACACGACAATAAAAAACGGTATTAAACACAAGACTGTTTTTAAATTATTTTAAAATTACATTTAAATATATTCAGATTGTTAGACTATCACTTTTCTAAAAATCTCTTTGAAATTGCCTGTACAGAACTCCTTAAAACCGGCACGTACGACGGGCAGGACGTCTCTTAAATGATTATTATAACGTATTGTACAATAATAATCTAACCTGTATCTATATAGTCCGGTTCAAAAGATTTAACCGTAATGGAACAACAAATCACAGAAGGGTTTCAATGTCGGCGAAACTGTAGCAATGCGTTTGTCGGAATAAAATCGAATTGAAAACACAAGAGAGAGGTGAAGTTTTGCATTTATAAAACCGAATTGAAATCGCCTAACCTACTAAACGCCACCCAAGGCTCTCCGTATACCGACGGTGGCGGCTGTACGGAATAAACGCAAATAACAACAACATAATATATAATATACAATGGTCACATTGGCATTGGAGATCCTCCTCGCCCCTCCCCCTTCCCAGGGGTCCGGTCCGGGTGTGGTCAATTACGGTTAATCGAAGGGAATAATATTAACCCATTCGGACAAGGCACGTGACCCGTCGGTGGAATTGTTACTAATTGAAGACAGTGTAGTGGATATTATTTTTAGTGGTCCGTGCGTTGTGCATAATATAATATATTTTATACGTGGTGTTTGGTGCACGTATAAAACGAATATTTTACACTACTCTTTCCTTCTCCTCCGCCTTATTCTTGCCAACCAAACGCGTCCGAACACAATCACGGCTTACGTTTGTGGGCAATGGGTTACAAAAATGTTTGTTTGTTTTTTTTTTTACAACAGGCATATATGGTCACGAGCAAGTTAATAAAGAAATAAAATCCCGGTAAACACTCGATACATTATACGCACATATTACTATACTCACTGCGATTACGAGGCCCATGGAAGACACAATCGTACGACGCGATATTTGAAAAGAGAAACAGTTAAATTTTGCACGCGAAACGGCCCAGGGAGCGATGCGGTCCCAGAAGAGACTAATATATTATTATATAGTCTGCGGCACAACCAAGCGAAACACCCAGGTATAATGATTATGGCTTTAATACTCGGGGGGGGGGGGAAGGTGGATTTGAGAGCGAGAAAAAGAGAGAATGAACGAACACGGAATAATAAGGGGGGCCCCGCCTATAAGAAGATACACGCCGTGCAACCAGTTTTGTACGATATGATAACACGACCAACCAACACCCTGTAAAGTGTATATAGAAAACAATAAAACGTTTTACTTGTGTATATATCGGGGTGAATATTAATTTGTCAATTATGTGTATACATGTAATATCATTCTATAATTAATGGATTTTTTTTTTATGGTAACATCAGCTAGACGTGTTTACAAAATTTTTGTTATTTTTTTAAATTTAAAAATAATTTATTTTTAATAATAATAAATAGATATTTAATTATTTATTTTTATAAAAATTATCAAAACCCCCTCAAAATTATTTGTGGAGAACATATATAATTTTAAATACTATTTGTAAATTGGTTTAATACTACTGTATTTAACCGAATTAAGAAAATTCTATATATATATATATATATAAGTAGGTAAATAGGAATTGATAATTATCGTTTCTAAAAAAAATAAACGGATTTGATATCCTAAAATAGGTCATCCTACTTATGTAACTAAGGCTTAATTTAGCTAGAGCGAATAAAAAAAAAATTTGCCAAATAGTCATTATACTTACGTATGCACGTAGTATTTCTCAAGGTATTTTGTTATTTTTGGATTTAAGTTTTAGGTATGTCACGAACAAAAATATTTTTAGATGTTATAAAAAAATAATTTTTTAATTAAAAATAGACGATTATGTACTTTTATTTTATATAAGTAATAAATTAAGAGTAAATAAAGTAAAATTCCGATTTATTGGCGACGTTTACATAACATGTAAAAAATATAGGGAAATAAAAAAATTAAATAAACAATATAATTAAATAACAAAAGTTATAATTAATTCATAATATTGATTATTAATTAGTGATAATAAATTAAGATAAATGATAATCTTTGAAATAAATCAATAAACGTATTCAAATTTGAAAGTTAATAAATCAAAACAATAATTGTAGTTAATCGTAGTTAATTAAATGAACATAAATTATAAACAATATATGTTATGATTACAACACAGAATATAACATTATATGTTATTAATTATTATTATAAAAAACGAATATGATTCAAGACATAGTGCAGCGTTCCGATGAAATATCGTAAACAAAGTCGAATGCGGTATATGATATGTAACTGCAGTAAATATATAAAGTAAATGCACATAATATATTATAAACAAGAAGAGTGTTGATCGAGAACAATAATTTATTGCGCTCAACCAGAATTTTATGACTATTTTGTAGAATCGTTAATCGAATGGTAAAATAAAACGTCCAGGCATACCTATATCAATAATAACACAATATATTACGTTATCGAAATACGTATACCGTTATGCAAGTCAGCGTTGTTCAGCGACACTGCAGGGTGAACTATGACACGAGACTCGGACGAATCCGTGCAAGGGGTATAGGACATCATAATGTACAATATATTATATTATATACAGGTACGTGTAAGTATTACTATTTGGTCAGAAATCAGAATAAATCAATCGTACATTTATACCGTACCTATACGCTGTTCGGTTTTTAAGATAGCACACGAAACCGTTAGTCCTATTTGGCATTTAATGGGTTTTATAGGGATAAATAATTATACAACGTAATATATTATAACGTGCACCACAGCAGTTGGCACCGTCGGGTTAACTATATAGGTCTTCTTTCTTTCCTTCCCTAGCGTCACCCCGCGCACAGTCCACATCCGTCCGACAAAATAAACTATCGCGCGGCAGCCACGACCGCGACGACGGCCGGCAGGAAGGGAAACCACCACACGGTCTAGCTCGGCAGTTGTAGATTTTGCGCGCGCGACGGCGATGACGACGTACACGCATTTTGCGATGCCCGTTGTACGCGCGGGCCTGGACAGAATATTACGTCACCGTCTATACCTCGCACCTGACAAGACACACATAATATAATAATGTTATACCATCAAGCCGTACGGCTTCTCGATATAATATTATGTACGATGCAAAACTGCGTCTCTCGGGAATCGTAAATTTACCGTGACCATATGAAAATAATAACTATAATAATATACACAATATATAATATCGACACTTTTTACTGCTTGCGCAACAATCGAAATAATCCCCTAAACGAAAAAAAAAAAAAAAAAAAATAGGAGGAACTAAAAACGGGGTACGAGGGAGAAAATACGTTACACGCACGTCCGGGGGGACAGGAGACCGTGTCTCAAACGTCCTGTGACGTTCGACGCGGTTCGTTGACTCGGCGGGATATCTCAACTGGCCGAGAAGACGGGGTACCGGTTCGACTACTTGCCCCGCGGCGGCAGCAACTGCCTTTTGTCCGGGACACGTTGTATGCGCGATCTGTGTCGAGAATATGAAATGCGCTGAATGTTCGAGGAGATTCACGATTTCGTTAAAAATCACCCTCTCCCTCCACCGTCGGAAATGCAACGACACGTGTAAACCCCTTTTTTAGTTTCTTTTATTCAGGAATAAAGAATAATTCATGTGCGAATAATACCGATGGTTAATAGTATATATATATATAGTAGTAGCATTGATACTATACATATTATAATAAATACCTATGGTGAAACTGTTGTAAGTAATAATTTACAAACTTTTCAGTAGATCTAAAAATCAATTCACACATGTCAAGTACGTTTTTTAGAATCATTTTTACGTTTAAATATAATATTGTGTTTAAAAAATGCTCATCAATGTAATAATTTACATTTATATTGGGTAATAATTAATTAGGTAAGTAGGTAGTTATTCAAATACGTTTTAACAATCTACTTATGAACAATTGTCCAAAAAGTGATGCTTACAAACAAAAATATATCATAATATAATATTGGTATAATATATATATATATATATACCAATTTCAATTTATATATTGGACACATTTTGTGAGACATATAATAAAATAATATAATAACAATATATATTATCTAATTATTTTTTTCTAAAATGATAATTACAACAAAAAAACTTTTAAAAAAGCCGTATCGATGTATAAGTATAATCAGGAGTTCAATAGAGGCTAAAGCCAGGGTGTGGCCAACCTTTTTTGGTTCAAATACTAACATTTTGAAATGAAAGTTTCAAAAAAATTTGATGTACCGAAAAATATTCTAACCCTAAACCAGAAAATTAACCCGACCCGATCCTGGAGAGAATCGTTTTCAGTACTCAATCCGATTCAGCCAAATCTAACCCGGTCTGAGAAAACCGTACTCAATACTCGACGCGAAAATCAACAATTTAATTGTATATAAGTATATACAGCATAATAACTAAATAATAAACATATAATATATTTAAAATTCATAATACAAAAAATTTAATACGTACTCTTATAAAAATAAATATATAGGTATTATAAAAAAACACAGCCGGTATTTTATAATTGTTATTTATAATCTTTTTTTGAATACTCTCAGCACATATTCTTTTTTATAATATATATATATATTTATTAATAAATATGTATCCGTCCATATTTATAGTTTCCATCATTATTTGATATTATGGTATTTTATATCACTATTATCTACATCAGGGTTGCTAGTTTGCTAAATGTTTGGATTTTTACAAGTATTTCTATAAAATTCCTACTTATCATACATATATATATATTTTAAGAACTTGAAATGTTTGTCATTTATTCTTTATTTGTAATTTAAATGTAAATAAAGTTGTTTATATTATAATTTTATTCCAGTCATTTTTATTGATTTCCAGAATATTTCTGAATTTCAAGGATCAAATAAAATTTTTTTCATGTTCTTTATGAGAGTAACAACCCTGCTGGATATATTATCTATGTACAAAATTTAAAAAAAAACATTCTAATAACGTCTAAATTTTAACAATAGCAATAATACCTTTGCCCTTGATTCACGCGTATACCCTTGTAATATATGAAAGCGTTCATTGAAATTTTTATAAGCCGAAAAATCAATAAGATATTTTATTATTAGGTATTAATAGTTGTCGTAGAAAATCCCTTTTACGGTACCTACACGTATACATAGCCAGTTATGGTTATCCAAGTAGGTACGTAAAAAATGTATACATGCAAAGAACGTATTAATAATATACCATTACTAATTTATAATTTTAGTATAGGACTTCGATTACATTATTGTTTAACAATTCACGACATTACATTCTTTGACATATTACATATAATGAAATGTCATTATTAAAATATATATTCATAAACGAATAATGTATATTGACTATACCTATCTGTATTTAAAATAATGTCAATATTAATTGAACTTTTTGGACATTGTACTGTGGTATATATATTTTTTTTTCCTAATACCAGAGGATAAAAAGTATAATGTACCTATAAAAATATATAGATTTCATAATTATAAAAACGAATGTTCAATCAAGTTTTAAATTGTAGTAAGTTTTGAAAGTGAAAAAGAGTGTATATTTTGTATTATCTATAAGTCCATAACTATCACTTAAAAATATAGGTATCACTTATACATTACATTTATATTTTAAATACTAATTAGATATGATTAATACATATTATAAAATATGGAATTTTTTTTTTTTTAAATATCAGTTACTTACATCTAAAATCATAAAAAAATTTTCATTAGTATTTAATCTGTTTGAATATTAACATAATTCTAGATTAAATCGTATTTTCTTTTATAAAAGGTTTTTATTCTTATTTCCACAGGAGAAAAACAATAAAAATGCAACGATAATGATATATTGTAAATTAATGTAATATGATTCCTGTGATAGTACATTCGCTCTCCCTGTTTAACTTGGACGAAATATGTAATTTAAAAAAAAAATCGAAAGTTCCACAACACTACTATAGTCCACGAGCATAAATTGAAATGGTCGAGTATAATTAGACGGGTCTTGTATAGCAGTACATACATACACCGGCGGCCAGAAATAAAACCGACCGTTTTCCCCCTCTTACTCTAACACTGACCTTATAAATCACCCTGTTGCTCGGGAATTAAAGTCATATAAATATTATACATAATAATATATTCCAACAGAAAAAGATTGGGCCCAAACGAATATAATATATGTAAACGAGTCAGAATCAGTGAAATATATACACACTTACCTATATGTATGTACCCAAAAGAATAATATTATGTTTCAAAACATTTAAAACGACTTTTTAGCGAGAATGTAACGAGTACAATGTGTATTTTTTATCAGAAATAAATCACGATTCAGAAATGTATATAGAAGTTCTAAGTTGTATACAATAAAGGGATTTTCACTTCATGCGTATTTAATAAGTATAAGTAGGTAGATAAGTGAAACACATATTCAATAAGAATATAATCATGAAATTTATGAGTGTAAATTCATAAAGAATTTAGTTTTAAAAATAATGATAAATGAATAATAATATTAAGTTAAAATACCTTTTGTTACTTTTATATTATCTTAAATATAAATACAGATCTGAATATAACTTAATAGAAAATAAATAGGAAAATAATTTATACATAATAACATGTAAAAGTACATTTTCTCCTGATCTTAGAATTCATAAAATAATTTATTACACATAATAAGACCTGTTCTCCATTTATTAATCATGAATGTTAAATAGTTGTCTACTAATAAATAGATGCCTACTGCCTATAAACATGCAAACACATTTTATATTATATGTTTCTAGTCGTAAAAAATGTATAAAATCTTGTAATCTACAAAATACTTAAGTTCTTCTTACAGGTTATTCCTCGTTCATAAAAATGTCTCAAATTGATGATAGTGTCAATATTCTATAACAAATATAGCATATTACTCCATATTAGTATCCTAATAAATAGTATCACATGAATTACCACTATTTGATAACAAACAATAATAATTCACAACCGATTATCGTATAAATCTTTATTTAAACTGTAATTAATAGTACAATGCAGTACCTACAATATTACAATATGTATTTCCTTAAAATAGATAATTTAAAATATTTATATTATTTGAACACACATAGGTATACCCGTAAATGTATATCTATATTATTTATGTGTAATGTAAACCATTTTAGGGTAATATATATGTTTATGATTTCATATAAACTAGTCTTTATAAAAATTGCACTTTTCAAATCAATAATAATAATGTTGATAAATAAGTTTCAGTTTTATTTAGGTAAAAAAAATATTAGATAGGTACCTTATTACTGAGTTATGCGTAATATATAACCTATCATCTTCATGATAACCTATCGTATACAATACAGCAATACAAGTTCTAAAATATAATAATATATAAGTTTAAAAATCAATAATTAACTATATTTAAAAACAAATAAACGATGATTATTGTTTATAACGCTCAACTTTCGCTTACGTACACTTTCTAATTATACACATGCAGACATAAATGCGCATAAAACGTGGCTTATGAGCATAATACACAAGAGCACCTGAAGTTTGTATATATTGTTTGTTCTACTATATCTGATGAACATTTAAATTTGTACGATAAGCAAATGTAGAGTTTTCATCGAACATAGATAGTAGTTTTATATTTTCATTAACTTCCACGCTGTTATATACGTACACCTAGGCGAAATTTTTTTTAAACATTGCATTAGAGTCGGTTCAACAACATAATAACACCAACGTGGAAGGTTAGTGATTGATTGGTTAGTAATAGTCATTAATCACTCAAAGTATTTCGAATGGTAAAAGGTGCAAATCGCGTTTGGATCAGATGATTTGTTGTCTAAGATAGATAATAGCACTATATTATACCTACAATATATTGCAAAATAACTCAAACATCGAGGCTAAATAGAAACGTATAGTTACTCTCATTTTTAAATAATTAACATTTCGACCCTCAAAATCACTAGAATTGCAAATTATTATAATTATAAAGATTTTTAGTTTTAACGATGAAAATAAGAAAAAAAGCAAATAACTTATTCATTGGTGTTTTCATATCAAAGCGCATGTGTACCTTATATCAGTAAATAATATAAATTATAATATTATTATGTCTCTACAAAGCGTATGACTAACCTAAATATTTTTATTTGCTACCTATACTTTTGAAATAATTTACAATCATTAGTACAACTATAATACCGTTGTACTGATCGTTCAATTCTAACGGAAATATTTAACGGGAAATTAATTAATCAAGATGTAAATGTTAATTATTGGTAAATCTAAAATTTCACAATATTATATAACACTATTATTGATTATATATAATCAATGATACTACGTATAAAAAATATATAAATATGAAATATTAAACATTCTTATGTCACATTACACAATATAAATCAATAAAATTAATGATATATTTTACTTATTTATAAGTACAATATATTATCTTCTACAATAATTACAAAAAATTTTTAAATGCTTATTAGTTGTTACTTAGTAAAGATATTGTATATGTTAAACAAATTTACATTTTTCAACTAATAATAACCCTGCAGATAACAAGTACCACAAATTAACATTTTGAAAAAAATGCAATATTTCATATTATTTCGGGTTAATATATTTTTTATATAATATCGGGTAGTATATTTTATTTTATCTACTCACATTTATTTAATTTTTTAATATAATTGTATTTTTGTATAGTTGAATCATCACTATAATGTAAGTAAATATTTTGCATACTAATTATTGATCAAGATTTTTATTCTTAATGATTAAAATTAAATCTGTTAATATTGTTGTTTTTTACTTTTTTTTTTAATGTACAAATTGTAGAAATATAATAATTTAAGTACGTATATATAATTAATACAAAAAATTTTTTGGCAAATTTAAATATTATCAACTACCTATACATACATGTTTGAAGTTAATTCTAAAAAAATCTTCATTAACTGTTTTATATTTAATGATAATACTTCCATATAATATGATTATAATGCTATTGAATAAATGTATAGAAGTAATAGTGTTAAAAGCATAGCATTGTTAAGTAATCGAAGTAGGTAAATGCTTTATTACACATTGTTTCTGTTTTCGACAAATAATAACTGAACTAGATATATTTAGATGAGCGACACTCGTAAAACAAAGATCTCACACACACACACACACACACACACACACACACATACAGTACAAAAGCAAGCGCAAATGTTATAGTTAACCTAGTACGATTACAAATACCTCATATAAATTATATTGCAGCGATGCAAATTACAATCATAAACATATCGCGTTTCTTTCAAATATACACATAGAAAATAATAATAATTATTTATCAAAACATCTCAAACACCAGCCCGAGAAATTTTATCCGAACCGATATTACAGTAGCAGTCGCCTACTTAACGCGGTTGGCATAAACTTTAACAAATTACAAATATTGAACCTATATAATTACACAAGATAATTCGACATGGGCCACATATTATACTAACTCTCCTACCTACGCTCTTGCGATTTGTTTGAATCCAAGTTCCAGTTGTCGATTAATGTGTGATTAATTAAGAGAGAAATTTTGTAACTATTTTATTCTTTACGTGTTCAGTCTCAAAGTTGGTCACTTTCCTTCAACACCATATGTATGATGCAACCCATATGTATGCTTCTATATACTCGACATTATGTATATATATATATATATATTATATACATATATGCAAACGTATGTGATAAAACTAACGTCTGCGGGATTAACGATTGTTGATTCTCTCAGTCTTGGAATTATATCGGTTTTTTTTTTTTTTTTTTCTATACTCTACTTGGATTTTATTTATTTATTTCATGCGTGTATTTCTTCACTATAGGCACAGTCCTCACGAGCCGCAGGACCACCTCCGCCGACGTTCACGCGAATGTAATTCGCGGTTTATTTCTGTGCTGGTGCACCATGCCGACGCCAATATAATCGTGATGTGAAGATACCGCTGAAACGTCATAAACTCCGTTACCGTGTGTCTGGCCGACTGTAAATTCGTTCGTGTTTTTCTTCCCGTCATCGGCTCGACTCGTATTGGGTACGACGTGCAAACATCGTATTCTACACGATTTTAATATCGTTCACGGACAACGCATTATACTATTATATATATATATATATACAGCTATACACGTTGTTGTGCATATGATATTATTTCAAAAATATGATTATCTTGTAATTTAAATACAAATTATTCGGCCTTTTTTCTCGATTCTGAAATGCTGGCTGCACAAAATACAATCGCACATTTTAAAGCTCTAAAATAACATGCAAAACTATTATAGGTAGGTACAATAGATATAACCAAAATGCATCTAAAATTTAAATGTTTTTTTTTTTATGAATATTTATCGACGGATTAAATTTTATTAAACTAGGTATATATTATAACTAGGGAACGGATTTATATGCACTAAAAACCCTCTAAATATGCTTAAAAAATACTATGATATGCTAAAAAATATGAATTTATTATTAAATATGCATTTAAAATTTAATATAATTGAAAAAAAAAATATTAAAATCAAACAAAATTATTAATTAATTTCATTGTCTTTGCCGATCGATTGATTCGTCTTTGACCGATCGTAATTTTATCGATATTAATTGTAGACTGTTGATAAACTCTACTTTATTATACGTTGGAAATTTGTGAAACTCGTGATTTTAAAATGGTTTTTATTCAAACCGTAATTTGACAAACTTCTATAGCTGGAAATAAGAATACTTGAAGATATAAGTTAAAAACAAAAATATGTACTAAAAAATGACAAATATGCAAAATAAAATTGGTGTTATTTTTATAAGAATGATATAAATCATGCGCATTTCTTATCAGATTTCAAATAGCTTTTTCTAACAAATATATGCATTTACATATTAAGTAAATCCGTTCCCTAATTATAACTTATATGAGTATACTTGAAAAACGATTTGAAGATATCATAAACATTATACATAGCTTTTAATATTGAAAATAAAATATATAATTCGAAAAAATTTGATAGTTTATTTTGTATAAATTTCATCATTTTATATGCATCTAATATATCTAACCTACCTAAACATATATATTTTGAAAAATAAATACAATTCTGGTAATCATGACGCTGCTTACTATAGATTTTTTTTATTCAAACACGTTTCATACTAAAACTAATTCGTGAGTTGAAACATTAATTTTTACTGATTTGACATTGTTAGTTAAACGCAATTATACGCTATAGAATACAGACTACATGACTCATAAGTCAGTCTCAACACTCTCAACTATTTTAATGCGACTGCAATAGACCAATAAATAAAACTACCTACTGCAAATACCTATATGAAATTGATAGGCTGAGAATAATATATAATTTTATTTCGCATAAAATATTGTTTAGTATAGGTATAACGATGAAATAATTTTAAAATATTTAAATAATATAACTATTATAGTTATAGATGTTATATAGACTTGGTGTAATAAGTAATTTATACTTTTGTCAACAATAAGAAAACACTATCTACTAATATTTCCTTTTAAAATATTGCCAAGAACATTACCATTTTTTTTTTTTTTTTTTGTTTTACTGATGTTTACCATGAAATATACGTAGTTGATAAAATTAATTCAAAACAATAGGTCCAAATTATTACATACATATATTATATACTCCAAAATGTTTTTGTTATCATAGTAACGAACGTGCTTGTAAACATATATTTCATAGATAGTAATAGAAATAATTATTTGTATTATAAATAAAATATACCTACTATATAACAAAATTACCATTCTTGTTGAAAACTTAAGTATGTTTCAGACTAAGTACATAAATGTACAATAGTACATTAACATATTAATATATTCACATATCTATCATATGTTACTATTTTTAAGTTTGCTTTAAAATAATAGGTGAACCGGTATACAACATACTTTAAAGTTGTGTTCAGATCAAAGCAACATTGTTGGCAATGAGTATATAAAGTTGTGAATTTTGTGCGTCCAAACGAAAGAAACATTAATTTCCCAAAATTTAGTATTTATGTCACTATATCTAGCAAGATTTTTGACCAAGTAAACGTACTTATTACAGCAGTTTGCACTATAAGTTTAAGTTTTCAGTATAGCTCAAAAAAAGTACAAAAAATATTTTGTGTATAAACGTCAATAAATATGTTAGAAGATTTAAATCATGAAATTATAGATAATTTTATAGAAAACTCCTAAAATATGCGGGAGTGATTACAATTTATGACAAGTTACAGTAGCCGTTACATAGATATAAACATACATGTTTTCAATAAAAATCGCACACTCAGAAAGTCAAAACTATAAAAACGATTTTATCAATTAGGTATATGTTTCGAAACATTGCTCTTCGATGTAGGAAACAAAATTTTGTTGTCTACTTTGTTGAAAATAGACAGACGGCAACTCTTTTCATATAAATGTTATTCCCAATAATGTGGTGGAAAACGCGGGTTTCTTACATATTACTTTCATCTGGACAAGGCATAATTAATTATTTAACAATAATTCTTCAATATTTTAGTATTTATAAACCTTAAAATTTAAACGATTAAAAGTTATAATATAATATGTTAGAAAAAGATTTAATATTTCCACAGACGTTTTCATTGCCTATATTTGTACCAGTTCATGCGATATACAAATGTGTGGACAATACAATATATACTTTTAATTTTTTAGCGGTTTGTTTTACAATTTATAAAAATGTTATAGTAATTATTATAGTAATTTGCACACTATTATATTGTACAAAATGTATCAATACATTATACAACTATCACTTTAAAGTCGAATTACCTATATAGGTATATGTATAAAATTATATTTCATTTGCGTCAATTGGTAATCTCGTTTATCAACTTTTGATTAATTTTTATATTAAATATTAATAAAAAAAAAAGTTGTTAAAACTTTTAAAAATAACATTAAAAAATTACCAACGACGTGTATTGTACACGATGTTTTATCGATGGTATACAATATTGTTCAGCGATTTTTTTTCCAGCAAAACAACAATAATTATTATGATCCGTGCGTGCTTTTGCTACCTTCTCAGCTGCTTTGACCAATTATATACCGAGCCTCGGTTATTCGCACAATCGCACCACATACCATATTATTGTGGTTTCATCCTAGTGTTAAAAAAAAACTTTCACGCAGAACATAAAATACAAAGTTAAACGCAATTTATTGTCCAATAACTAATCAATGTCAATTTATTTAAGTATATATTTACTATATTTGTTCCCAAGAGGCAATAATATTGTGCATATATAAAACTGTCAGTCCCAATTTTAGTCTCTATAAATTGTAATTAAAATATACTAGTACGTATTATAAACTCACAATCTAATTTTAATAGATAACATATAATGTTATACGAGTAAGTTATAACTGTTCAAAGAAATAATAATATAAATAAACAAAAAAAAAATCTTGAGTGTTTTTTTACTATTTTTTAAACTTTTAAACACAGTTACAGTAAACAACGTATATTAATAAATTAACATGTTCTCCAATATTCATGTTTTATGCAATACACATAATAAAGTAACTGTTTTTCTATCATGATCTCCAATTGAAAATAATTAAAAATGAATCATTGCATCACACACGTATATAGAGCAATAAACACCAATAAAGAAGACAATTGATACACTAATAACAGGAAGATATATATTTTGAAACATATAGTTAATTTAAATAAACGTTTTTTAAAATTAAAAACGCTACATTTTTACAGTGAAAATAATATATAATGTCTACATTTACAACTATTAACGAATTGGTCTATATCATAAATTCTGTGTAAATGTGTTTGAGTTCATGGAAATACATAGGTAACCTTTTGGCGGTCAGTAAAACGTTATAAAGTATGTAGGTATTTCCCATCAGCAAAAGTGTTATATTTACAAAATCGTAGCTGGTTATGAGAGTTCTCAGTTCAAATTTACATAGGTAATATCATTGTTTTCTTTTAAATATAAATAATACAATTTATATTTTTCACAAAACAACAACACAAATAATTTATTAATATTAACTACCTACCTAAATTTTATAGAATTGATAATATGTTTACAAAACTATAAAAGGTATATAAGGTTAATCAAGGTTAATCATTATTTAGGATTAGGTATACCTTAACCTACGCTGTCTAAACAATATTTTTTTAATCTTAAATAAAGCTGTATGCCTCTTTTTTTGCCAGTGTTGTTTTATGTAGCGAATGTTGGTTATACAAGAAAGTGACGATTTGTTGTTGCTTTGTTCCTAGTTTATGGTTTATTATATATATATAGTTAGTTGTAACTATAATAGGCATCTAACTAATAAAGACATCAGCAATTTCATGTCCAACAATTCGTGCACACAAAGTAAAAAGAAAGCCTGACAAATCGTAGCGATATGATATGAACGTGACTTATAATCTCTTATGTAGGTATAAAGAAACACTATGATGTCACCAGTATAGTGACAGTGAGAAAGAGAACAAATCGTTTAAACACTTTTTTTATGGAATTACATTAGTGATTAATCGATTAAAATTTAGATATAAAGTATATGCCCAACCCATATTTATTCTTCATATATTATTTATAAAGTTATGTGATTTATAAAACATAACATAATACATATTTATTTACCTATAACAAAACGTTAAAACATCAAAACACCAACATAAATGTCTTATAGGTATACAGTTAAACAGTTTTTTAATATATTTTGTATTCAATTTATCCATATAGTTATTTTTTATATCCATAAAAAAATAAAAATGAATAACTACCTCCTACCTAGTTGTCACACTCTTTCAGTTATTATTATTAATTGACACTAATTTTGAAATAATAGGTGGGTACGGTAAAATGTTTTGTTTCTGTTGTTTATTTTTAACAGGCAAAACAAATTGATTTCCATGTATATAATATATGGTATATAGATACTTATAAAAATAAGAGTTTAAATTTAAACCATTAATAAAACTGTCTAAATAAAAAATGGATTGAAAATTCTATAAGTGTTTAAGTAATATATCCTTGGTACATATATATATATATATTAAAATAATATAAAATGTATAGTGTAGTAGGTATATATGTATAGTTATTAACTCAGAACTCCACGATTATTGGAACTTGGAAGTATATAAAAACCAGTTTTACTATACTACATGTGCAATTTACAATTTGAAATTAGTTCATAATACCAACAATATTAGGATATACATATTTTATAATCAAGCCTAGAGAATAGAGATATGAGTATATGATAAACTAAGATTCTTATCGAGATATTATTAATCAATTATAAAAAAAATTAAATAAACAGCCCAATTTACGAATTGTACGAAAAAAAATCAAATAAATAAATTGTACGAAGGTATACGAATTGCACTTAAATTGAATTCAATAATTACAATTGAGAATGATAACAGTTAATATTATGAAAGATCGGCGATATCAATGTTCAATTCTTCGATATCCAAGTTTGGTATTGAAAATTTGTGATATTTTTTGGTTTTTATATCGACAATTTGTGAAGACATATAATCCATTTTTATTTAGTCTATTTTTTTAAAAAAGAAAAGGTCATCGAAGTCGGGCTGGTATTGAGAACCGTCAACCGAATATCAACATTTTTGGTATCGCACATCCTGTTCAAATTTAGTATTTTCATACCTAACATTTTATCTTAACTCTTAAGGCAACACTAAAAAGGCCCATTTTTTGCCCATAGTAGTGATTGATCGAATAGTCCCATAAATATTTTGTAAACAAATGGAAATTTGTCAGCAACCTACTTTTAATCGACTTTTTTGCTTTTTTAATATTTTTTATTATTTATTACTTAAAATGATTTTATGAAATTGAAAATAACTAAATATTTGTTGTCCAAATATCAAAATATTAGATATAAAACCGGAAAAAGTAAAAAAGTCGATTAAACGTTCATTTGTTGATAAAATTCAAATCTGTTTTCCAAATATAAATCGGACTAAACGATAAATCATTACAAATCACGATGAACACTTTTGAGTAAATTTCGAAGAAATTCGTAAAATATCGACATCATGCCTGCGCATATATTATCGCTGTGCATAAATACCGGTAATGTTATTAAATGGGTTGTGGAGGTCTCATGAAGACGCCACACACCCGATTTTTATGGGGTTTTGTATAAGCAATTTTTATGAAATTAAAAAAAAAATTTAAATCACATAGGTAAATTAAAAATATTTAAATATATTTTCAAAATACACTTGTCAGTACCATTTTTATTATTGTGTAATCACGATATTTATTACAAAAAAACATCTCCTCCGCCTTCTTTCCCAACTATTTGAAATCGGCCACCTTGGTCTTAAACTTCCACTTAATTCAATCTACCGCATCTTCTTCATTTACCCCCACCTTTTTCATATCACTCGCCATCACATCCACACTTCTTTTTCGGTATTCCTCTCCTCCTACTTCTATCAAAATACATTTCCTCTACTAATCTTACTGCCTCAGTCTCTTCCCTCCTTAACAAAAACATATTTAGGTAATTCAAATGCCATAATATGTAACATTAAAACATAAAAGAACGTAGGAACAAAATTGTACTATCATTTGAAAAATAAAAAGTTAAACTATGTTTTGTTGGAAGCCGATATTTAAAAACCGTATTGAGAAATTAAAAATATAGCATAGCGAAAAGGCGTCTTTGACAAATATTCAATTGTATGAAATATAAAAATAAAATATACTTACCTATTGAAAATCGAATTCCAACAAAACATTGAAAAAGTTTTCATCTTTAAACTGTGTATAAAATGTGTTTTAAACGGCTACAATTTGTTAGGGTAGCGTCCTCTTAAAATTTAATGAAAAATTATTAGTTTTCCATAATAAAATCAAAACTGCAATGTTTATTAATTTCTCTATTATTAAATAAAAATGGAAGTCAGTAAATTTTAAAATCATTAAATAATATTCGAAAATAACATGTTCTTTTTTTTACTCAAGTGCAATTCTGGCAATCGTTTTTCGAATAAAATTCGAACATCATCTTTTTTTTTTATCATGGAAGATATTACTACTCCTAAATATTAGATATTTTAATGATCTATGAAAATGATCAAATCTATTGTAATACGAAATTAGTTTTATTACGACATAATAATCATTGCTCTCACAATTTTTTTTTTTTTTTTTGGTAGTTGACACGGCCTATATGTCAATTGACAGGAAACATGCATTGTGACCACATAATATAAACTCCTGGTCTCATTTGTTTAAAACTGTTATTATTTTAAGTGCAATACCCAGGAAGTGGCCACTGTGAGCGATACTTACTACTATACATTATACTGATATACAATAGCATGTCCCCGCTGGCTCCAGCTCTATGAATACAATAATAATTGTAATAATGATATTATTACCAATCCTATACCTATATTACATTAAATTTAAATAAAAAGTCAAATCTATGTAAGATTATGTGGAGTATTTGACACTAAAATTCTTAGGTACTTAAAAGTAAATGAGAAATTTTGTTTGAATAACTGGATAATACCATTTAAAAAGTTGTCCTGCCAACTGAATGATTTATTTGATCACAACTGTCATGGTCATCTTCTTGTCAATAGACGTTAATACTACAGACTAGTTTTTAAATTTTTTTTTATAATTTTATTTCTTTAATAAATTCAAATGGTACCTAATAAGTCTATTGTGTTCTTTAAAAATGTGTTCAAGTTCTAAAAAATACCCACAACACGCAATCTAAAATATCTATTAAAAAGTTGCATGACTAGAATAAAGATATTGATATAAATGCTGTAAGTAGAGATGAGGGTTATGGGAAAAGTAATGAGTAAAATTTAGAAAGAAATGTATTTGTAAATTATCTCGTAAATTATTTATGTTAGGTTGGTACCTATATTATGTAATCATTACTTACATAATATAGGGTTCATAACTTAATTATCTTAAAAAGTTCTAAATAGGTACCTATACTTTAAAAATATGCACATATATTTTTTTTTATTTTACATAAATATATTTATATAAATACAAATATTATATAAAACTATAAATAGTAAAGCTTAGAGTTAATATTGTTTTGATTATTTTAATGAATTTGATATAGGTACCACATACGTCCGAAATAACCATAGAATAACAATAGTTAATATTTTCACATTATTAAATATTATTTTATTTAATAAATACGAGCTCTTAAATATGAATATTAAAAACATTGTTTTTATATCAACTAGGTATTTGAAAAACACGATACCTAGTGATAATTCTTAAATGAATCTATAGAATTTTTAAATTGTATTAGGTATCATCAAATATGATCCAAAAATTTGTAAAATTAAGAAACATGCTCTTAAAACTAAAAATTGACTAAATATGCAAAAATATGCACTATAAACTTTTGATATAATTTTTTTAAATTAATTTCCAGCTTTCTAAGCAATAAATCGTGCCATCAAATACATGCAAATACAACATCTTCTAAAGCATAATAATCAATAATCATATCATTATACATTTAAATTATAGGTAACACAATATTACATAGATTGTTATAATTCTATGAATCATGTAATTGACAGATTCAAGTATCAAGCAACTAAGAAGTCAAACAGATTATCTTGATCATGGATGAGAGCTGTTAAATATTTTGACTTTTGTTAATGAGAAATATGATGCTACGAGTCGGCAGTCAAATACCAGTAGAATAATCATCACCATAATTATCAATTTGAGAGTATGAGACATTTGTCTACTTGTGCCCGAAGAGAATAAATGTTATATATAAATATGTATAGGTAAGTGTGGTTAATGGCAAAGGTATGCAAATATTGGGGATGGTGGATAAGTTGATCACAATAACCAAGCACGGACCCTAGACGTATATGATTATATATGTATACACAGTATACATATATAATGAGATATTTAATCATAGGTATAATACGATTGAGATAGGTACCTATACTAAAAGAAAGCACATGATACTAATCTACCTATCATGTACTTTAAAAATTAAGTTTTTGACTGTAATATTTTAAAATTGAATTTTTTATCTCAAAATTACAAAATAACAACATTATAATATACCTACCTAGAATCTACCTAAATATTGTAAACCACTGTAAATAATTGTCTATAAAAAAATATTAGCATCTTTATTAATTCATTTTAAAATATTTTGAATAAAGATTTTTTTTATTCTATATTATATAGATTAGATACATAGCTACATACAATGTTCCTAATTACCTAATAGTTAATACCCTTCTTAATACTTAAATAAATGTTATATTGAGCTGTATATTCGATATTTAACTAATTTTATAATTGAATGTTTCATTTTTAATCAAACACATTATTTCATACATGTAAGTAATCATATCAGATAAATAAACTAGGTACATTAAACTACATCAGCATGTACTTATATAGATATTACAACTTTTTTTTTTTTAATTAGATACCTACTAAACAAAATATATAGGTACCTAAATGATAATCAAATACAAAACCAGTTAGGTATAGGTAGATTGGTATATCAAAATATAATTAAACCTATACATAGAAAAACTAATTTATGAAACTTTTACCATATTATAGATAGGTGTCACCTGTAGGTGAATTTAAATTCAATATGTAGGTATTGATGATCGTCACTCATAAAAAATAATTAACTACCTATATATTTATTAATCAAAAGATAAGAAAATACCTATAATAGGTACCTCATATTTAAAAATGATTAAACTTTATTTTACTTTTCGTATAAATGTAACACCTATAGGTAATAAATAAATAAATAACATGTTTTCAAATGTATATATCAGATATCTTAAAAATATTTACTGTCTAAATGCTGTCAATGTATAACAATAAATTTATTCAACGTTTCAATGTAGGTAGGTATGGTATAAAAAATACCTACTTAAAAATAAAATAAAATCTCCAATTATTTACATTATATATTTTCAACTATTAATTTGACTGTAATGTTCTTTTCAACAACTTAACATCTGGCACAAATCCAAAAAGATATCAATATTGATGTTTGCTAAATGTTAGGAACGACTAGAGATGCAAATTTTACTACGAAAAAATGAGTTATCGTCTAGCTACTTCTTATTTACATTTTTTTAAATTTATATAAATTCGGAAGGTATAAGGAAATGTACTTACTTGTACCTAAGATATTTAAAATTAATAGATAAGTAACAACATTTTACCTACCTATTTCAATATCATACCTATGAATATCAGTAGGTATCTAGGTATTAAAAATACATTATCAAATATATAAGTATATAATCAGTAGGATTTTTGTTTGTTCTTTCATATTCATCATTTACATAAGTAGGAACAGAATATTTATTTGTACCTACCTATGTTATAGCAGATAAACTCTCATTCTTACATGAGCAGTGAGTACATTACTAGGATAGGTACATTTATTATTAAAAACAAAATTAAATTTTAATACCGTTGAGCGTTGAATAAGAAACAAAATGAGTAAAACATATAGGTAGGACAATATTGTCCTCACTGGGTAAATATTAATACCCACGATAAAAATGGAATGTGATAGGTACCTATGGTAGGTAATGATTGCTATAAAATGAGCATGGTCAGTTTTAATGCATTGGGATTGGTTGCAATCAACAGTTTTGTATGTGCGAAAAAACTTATTGCACGGGCCAACAGGTAAATTAAACGTTACCTGTTGGTCTATTATATCAATTATAAATGTCTTACAAACGTCTAGTGACGACTATTCCTAAGGCTTAAGACTACGTAAGGTACAGGTAGGTACTGTCTAAACGTAAAGACTCACCGACGTCGAAGGCACCCAATCGTTGTTCTGCGAAACATCTTCGGCCATCACCCTGCAAGACACAGTACAATGTAGATGATAGGTACGACGATGGTGCGATGGCACTTGGAATGGATAAACGGTATTAGTTTACCTGGTTATCGTGGTCGTCGTCGTCGTCGTCGAAGCCGTGGAGTCGGACGGATCATTTGCGACCGAACCGAATCATAGCACCACCGGAGATCGCAACGAAACTGTCCGTGCAGGCTGTCTGTCTACGACGGCGGTGGCCGCTGGGACGGTTTCGCGGTGGTCCGGTCCATTTAATAATTGAACTTTTTTCCCATATAGGTAGTAGATAATATTTATTTACCCACCTGTATAATATGATTTTATATTTTGCTATTTTCGCGCACAACCAATGGGTGCGTAATGGGGGTACGGTCTTACGTCGGTACGCGGCGGACGATCGGACCGTCGGCCGGACGGCAGAAAACACACACGGTCGACCGGAGCACCCGGAGTGAACGCGAACCGCTCGAGAGGGGAAAAAATTACGTAAACGTCGTCGAAATTCTCTCGATACACGGACCGCGGGAACGAGTATCAATGACGGGAATGGAATTATTATTGAAAAAAATTCGGAATAAATAAATGATAGATACTGGGTACGTTTTCCAATCAGAAACGACGGGCCGGCAGTGCGGCCAAACACACGCGCGCGAAATGTCGTTTCCGGCCCGGTCCGTAATCAGTCGGCGGTGCCCGTCCGGTGTTTTCGTCAAAATATTATGCCCGCGTTCAACGGCCGTCGGTCGGGAAGATTACGCATCATCCGCGGCTTTTGCCTTTACCGTACACTGACTGTGTCCTTCGGTGTTTTCATCCCAAACGCGGTGTCATACGCAAAACGGTGAAACGTCTGCCTATCGATTTGGAGACGTTCGCGAAAATTCGCCCCTAGATGGCGCCGTACGTTACAGCGAAACGTTCAAACACAACATTGGAAGATTTTCTGGCAACCGGGTAAACACGCACGTTTCGATAACGTTTGCCAAAATTTCACCGACGTAACGGTTTTTTTTTTTTTTTTCTGTTCACGGTATCGTTTGCTCGGTAATCGGTTCGAATTAAAGGGGGAAAAAAAAAAACCCCATTTTCACGTAACAATTATTTCTCTTTAAGAACTTCTTTATTTAGCCAAATGTTATAATTATAATAATAATTTAATATAAATTAATATCGGCTTAAATGACTTTGATCAGTACCTAGCTAAGTAAATTTCTAATATACCCAGTGCCCGAATCGGCAAAATAAAAGTAGAGCGACTCTATTTACTTTTAAGAAAAAAAATGTCCCCATAAATTTTTATACCTTGTTGTACCGTGGGGGACTATGCCCTTACACCCCCCGCCCATTCACCTCTCATTATATAAAACTATATTTTAGTTTTAAAATACATATCTTACATTACATTTAATAAATAATCAAATGTTTTCTTCTTCTTCTTCTTTTTCTCCTTCTCCTTCTCCTTCTCTCCCAACTATTTGGGGTCGGCCAAATAAATAATCAAATGTATTTATTGAAATAGTTCCATAAATTATGGTAAATAGGTAAGTACCTATGTTGTTTTTCATCTTTTAATTTAATTCTCTTTCGACAAAAAATTTCTTCTTCATCTCTCTTTAACTGAAAATAGTAGAGGTACGCTAAAATTTCTGAAAATATTAGTTGAGGTACTCAGTCCTCCTACGTCCCCCCTCAATTCGAGCACTGAATATACCTATATTATATATATTAAATAAGTATATATATATATATATACAGTGATGTAGTCATACAATTTTTAGCGGTTATACGCTGAAGTTTGAGAGACAGAGGGACTTAAAACTACATTTTTTTTTTTCAAATGAATACTGTGAATTTGTCAGTAGACCGTAAATAATATAATTGGTCGAAGTAGTGAGTATACGTATAGGTCGTAGGTATACCATCGCGTATACTCGAGTATCAAAAAAAAAAAAGTTTGACTATACGCATTAATGAAAAAATTGAGAAATTACATGTGTACAACGGGTACACGCCATATACCCTCCACTATACGTCATCCCTGCAGGGTATATACATTACATAATATAATATGTATATGATTTTGTTTTAATTTATATTTTATTGTATAATAATCTTATACATTTTTAATTCAATCATTTAAATTTATCGTAATTATTAAATAACTGAATACTTACATTATACTTGCACGAAAAAATATATTATAATATGTTCACCATATCACTGCATATGTAGACTAATTAATTCTTTATTTTTATCATGATTTTATTATAATGAAAATGTTTATCGTTGAAATGTATAACTATACGTAGTGAAGGTAAAACACTTTGAACTTTTTTTTATTAATTCATCAATTTACAATTGTATATATATAAACGAATATATCAGAAAATATCAATACCTATATAAGGCTACACCTACCTAATAATAGCAATATTCGAGAAAATGGTTTTTACTCAGCGTAATATATTTTGTAATACTTTATGATTACGCCATCTCATAATTATATTTGTTAACAACTAGGTATAGAATAATTTATTTTTTGTATTAATTTCATGGTTTGATTCATAAAAAGTGTTTTTTTATGATAAAATATTGTTGTTTTAGATGATAATAAAAGTAAAATTCTAAAATAAAAAATATGACACTTGAAACGGACATACAAAACTTATTATTAATTATTATCTTTGAATTTTTAATTAATTAATTACATTTTGACAACTATATACTCATATAGTCGACATTCGCGTTGTATACTTAGGTACTATATTTGTAAATTAAAGATTAAAATAATACTAAAAAAGTAAAACAAAAATTCCAGATAAATCATCCTAAAAAAATATTGTTGAATCTTTATAACGGCTTAACGTACCTGTATATATATATATATATGTAATATTATTACAATTTTATTCTTATAAATTATTATTCTCTATGAATATTGGATAATCACTCCAGTATTTTTATTTTAAGTTAAAAATTAGGGACACATTTTGGTCAATAATATTTTTATATTGACAGATTTGAATAAATTTCAATAGCAATAGTCAAATTTGTCATCATATTAAACTAATACATATATATATTAGCTGACATCCAGATTTTTTCGTTAATCAAAATAAGTAGGTATACTAAATACACTTCTTTTAACAATTAAGTGAGGAAATTGCCTAATTTAAAATAATAACTCTGATAACTCGATTGTACATATCTAATATAATATAAAGTTTTGAATGTAGCCATTTGACTGAAGTTCATATTATTATTACACTCGATCGTTTGATTTACATATTATATAATAATCAATTATTCTCGAAGATATTTTTTTTGTTATTTTGTTCATAAAATGTTTAAATACATGCGTATAGTTTAGCACGAATATAGTGTTTGGCGTTTGCAAATAAGGCAATAAAGGAGAAACGACCTGCATTTTTAAGTGAAATCCATATTGTGATTCATTAGTATACCTGTTATTTATAATAATCGATTAACAAATTTATATATTTAAATACTTAGTGTAGATCTTTTCATAATTTGTAATTGTGAGGTACAGAGTAAATAAAAGTTATAATTTTACAAAATATTACATTTACTTTATTATTGCCTATATAGCTTAGGTAATTAGTCATATTAAAATTGTAACAATACCTATATAGTATATATTATATTATAATGTATTATTTCATGCATCTTTCAAAATGTGTGCTTGCAATTTGTATTGAAACTTAAGATATTTCACATGTTTTTGTACTCCAAGTTTTGTAAGTACTAGAATGTTCACAGACAAATTATTTTTCTATCAATAAACAGCTGTTTACAACTTTGTAGCTATATTGGTTTATCTATAGAGAATTTTTATATAGGTACCTATACCTATTCAATAATATTTTAACTTATTTAGTTTTTTAAGGATCGACCATTATAGATCTAAAATGTTTATATACAGAATTGTCTAAAAAAAAGTTTTTAAAAAGTGATCTTCTTTCATTTGATACCAATCTTCGATTATATTGAATAAAATAAGGGGTTTTGTTGAATAATCTCAAGATTACTTAAGAGTTATGAGATAACTCATAAATTATATTGGACGTCTTTCAATTGTTTGATTTTCAATCTGTTTAAATTATTACTAAAATTACCTAGTTACCGACTTGTATGGCTGTATACAATTCTTTAAAAATAGTTGCGTGGCGTCCTCTTGGTCATTTTTATGGTAGACATTCCTACGATTTATATATGAATGTCGAATTCTATTATAAATAATAAGAAGAAAATGTTAATAAAAATTAATTTATAATTGTTGGTCTTAAAATATAGGGATAGAAACTAGAAAGCGGTCGCATTTGTGACTTCAAACCTGCAGGTAATTAGGTTCACAAAACAAAATATACCTAATGTAGTCCACGTAGGTTATATATAGTGCAGACAGGTATATTTTTTACCTAAGTAATGTTTAGAATATAAACAGTATATTTGATAAATATAATATGTTAGCCGTTAGGTATAACATTATTAATCGCGCAAACATATTTAAATTAAACAAATTAAATTTGTGTTCATATATTCGGATTGATAAGTTTTCTGGGTTATATAATTAATATTGTTCTTGATGTATATATTGATAAAAAATAATAATTAAATATTAAAGATATACCTACATAACATATTATACCTATACCTATTATAGTTCTGATCGGTAGGAATGTCTGTATAGGTACGCTGATAGTCTTTGTTCTCTATAGTTGATACCACTACCGCATTGTTTTAAATATTGATATTCAAATTTCAAAAGTATATAGGGCATATAAATTATATTACCAATACGTATAAATAAATATACATCAGGATCGGTTCGATGATCTATTGTTGGTACACAGTGCTCGTTTAAATATGTGTATATAATATATTATAATATATTATTATATAAATACAGTTGCAGCTCTTATTGCGAAACCTTTTTCAAATACGTGTTATCTACGTATAAATATTTAATGTATCAAATGATATTATAATAAAGTCACATTTATATATTATTAAAATACGTCGTAATTCAAATTTTTATTTTATTGGAATTTTTTGAACAACAAAATATTTGTAAAATTCCTATTATAGGTATATATTATGTTATAGTATGCGTAAGTATTCAAAAATATAATTTAAATATATTTATAATTGGGTTTTCGACTGTAGTAGTTGAAAATTACATTGTTTTTTCAAATTGGTAAATTATAATTTACTTTTTATGCAATAGCTTAATTATAGGTAAGTACTAATAATTGTTTAACTATATTTTATACTTAAATCATTTATAATACGCGCTTGCTTAATAATTAATATTCAGTTTTTGCAGTCGGTTTTTTATTTAACAATGTTTTTTTAGATAATGCATATACAAGTACATTTTATATCTTTAGTCCTTTCTTTAGTCTTTAGTCTTTATCTTTAGAAAGTCAATTTTGTATAGTGTTCAGTATGAGCAAAACAAATTTAAAAAACAATATGGATCAAAAAAGTATAAGTCTATTATACTCTACTTCTCAAACAAAACGTACATTTTACTGATTTAAAAGAACTGCACACCACACGATGCTAAGGAGTATTATTTAGGAATTTTTTTATTCTATCTTTCTACGGCTTTGTGCTTGTGTGAGTCGAACTTGATCATTAGTGTTAGTAACCCGTATCAAAAATATAGGTACGGCGTGCCATTATACGCCAAAATACCACTTTCTACCAAAATTAAAAAAAAATAATTTTTTCTAAATTTACATTGGTACCCTATGTTGGCATATAAAATATTTACCAAACATAAGATAAATCTTGAGCAGACTTCATGATGTATTCAAAGATATTTTCAGTCATGTGATTCTTAAGTGGTCCTGTTAATGCAATTTTTATGAAATTCTAAGAAAAATATAAATCTAATTATTTAAAAATATTCAAGTATATTTTAAAACTAATTTAAAAATAGGTCTGTGTAAGTACTACTATTTATTGTTGTGCGATCACCATATTTTTTAACAAAACCATTTTACAAGAAAAATTTATTCTTGGGCTATAGTTTGTAATTAAGAAACCAATTTTTTACACAATATTGTAAATAAAATTATTTGTATTCTACCGTCATACTTTTTTCGATATTACAAATATAAATGATGTTATAAACCCTCTAAAATTGGTTTTTACAAAATTAATAACTTTTTTAAGGGGCCCACCATTTTTTTGGTCAAAAACTATTTAAAACCATTTAAATTTCCCAAAATGTTGAACATAAATATCTAATTAAATAAAAATAATTTTTAAAAAGTACTTCTATCATTCCCTCGTAAATGTTATGGAAATTTCGAATATTTTTTCAAAATTAAAATTGATGTTTTCATTGCAATGTTCTGATGGAATTAGAATCGTCTATTTGAATGAAAAATATACATTTTTCGTGGTTATTAAATAGATAGTTGACATGTGCACGGGGGTGCGTGTAATGGCTTTGCGTATACTTTTGATACGGGTTACTAACACTAATGATCACGTACTCCTCACACAAGCACAACATCGTACAAAGAAAGTATAATAAATTGCCTAAATAATACTCCTTAGAATCGTGTGGTGTGGAGGTCCCTTGATAAATGTCTGCTTCTAATAACCGATAAAATTAATTATTTTTTCTATAATATTATTATTAATAGTTTTATACAATAGTAAGTTTATTTACTTCTATAAAATACCTTTTTAATAAATGATAATAGTTATATAATGCAATTTATAATTAATTTATTTTGCAAAATAATGTAATAAAAATATAAATAAATAAAAAGTTTGAATTATGCGGCGAAATGATGAACCGATCTTCGCAGGAAAAGAAATAATGTGATAAGCCGTATTTTTTATCACAATTGTTATCTATTTGTGCTTGGAAAAAAATATTAATTCGAAAAACAAAATAGAAAAGATTAAAATCAAATACCTAGAAAGTTTATAGAAATTTATTTTTAGTTAGTCAGCCTATCAGTGACATAGTGTGCATTCCCATGGTAATATATAAAAAAATTACAAATTATAAGCATTTTATATTATGTACATTTGAAAGTTGTGAGGAAGATTTTAGATTATTCTTAAGTTATAAAAATCATTTTACAACCAAACATAGTATAGAATTAATAACCAATATATTTAACTTTAAAACTGTTCTGTGTTAATAAAGTGTTATTCATTATAAGGTTCCATTTGGATCTTTCATTTTAAATTCATCATTCAACATTCAGAATCAAAAACAAAAAAAAATTAAATGGTGGGAAAAGTTTAAATATGTTTTTCATTAATGAAAGCATTTATTCTAAGCATTAATAAAATTTGATAATTATTATATAATAAAAATGTTCTTATAGAAAAATGATAGATGACCAAATTACATTCATATCTACCATGATTAAACTATGACTACAGTAGGTCCTATGCACTATGAAGACTTTCCAAATGACAAAAATGTTATTATTTACTATTTCATTACTTCTTTATTTTTATTGTTCTATTAGAAACTGTTATAGAAGGTCAGGAGCATCAAGGGAGTATTGGGAGTCTAGGGAATTAATAAATAGATATTCAATGTGATTACGACGGTCAACGAAAGGAGGTAAATTTAAAATACAGCGAATATGGGAATAATCTTGATTAAGGGGGGTCATTTTATGTATGTAAGCTACGAAAGATAAAAATTTATTTTAAACAAGCTTAACACGCAATTTATCCTGGACAAGATAGGGGTGCCAAACTACAATCCCATATTCAAGTATGGATCGAACAAGAGTAATGTAAAGGAAACGAAAACTATGAACAGATCTGAAGAGCTTAGTGTTACGCTTTATAAAGCCTAAGACTTTAAGGGCTCTACAAACAGTAAAATCAATATGATGTTTAAAGATTAGATTAAAGGAACAGTAAATCCTAAGATTTTTAAAATAGAACCTCGCTGTAGCTGTGAGCCATAAATTTGGTAAGGATTACACTACATTGCTAAAATTAAGAGAGAGACCTATATGAGAGACTCATAGACTAAATTGAACAAGTTCTTCTTGTAAAAGAAGGCAATCACCATGGGATTCAATTAATAAAATATTATAATATCCTTGGCATAAAGAAGGAATTGAGCTTTCTTAATATAACTAGAGACTGAGTTAACGAAAAGGCAGAACAAGAAAGAACTTAAATGACTACTTTGTGGTACTCCAGAAGTAACATCAATTATGTTAGATGATTTTTTTTAATCCGTTTAATAACAATAAATAATTATTAATAAAATATAATAATAATCAATCGCCGTTTAATTTAACAAACTGTTTTCATTCAGTAAGATAAGATCGAAACTATGACAATAGAGGATCATTAACTCCAATAAGATCAAGTTCCTTAAAAGTAAATTATAATCTACAGTGTTAAAGGTTTTAGAGAAGTCTGTTATAATTACATTCATCTGCTGACCCTTATTAAAACAATCAAAAATAAAGGAGAAAAAATATACACTATGAGAAATGGTTGATTTCCCGGGACGAATACTATGATAAAACGAGATAAAAATGTGATTTAGGCTAGATCAAATGGAGTTATACGTATAAAATAGATTCAAATAATCTTGCAATGTGAGGAAAATGGAAATAGGACGGTAATTGAAAACAAGGCATGGATTGCCGGATTTTTTTGATATATGATTAATCATAGACGATTATCATGCAAATTTTAAAATGTATATTACAATGAACAAATATTATTTTGATGATCATAAATATTATAAATATTAAATACGTATCTACACAAATACTTTGTTTATTTAAAATTTGCTCAAATTCATTTTTTGAATGCGATCATTCGTTATTACTTTCAAATGAAAAATATAATATAACACTATCTATTACGTGTACACGTAATAATTGTATAAAATAATATTATAATAATATAATAATATATTAAATATAATATATACTAACTTATATACTATTAACAATTAAATAGTATTATTAGAAAAAAATTTTAAAGACAACATATATCTACTTAATAGAATAAACATTTATATAATATACCGTATAAAATATGAGTGTATAAAAATAATTTTGATGATATTTAAAAAAAATATTTTTACATTATACTACTGATTATTTTGTTATTGAATATACATGTGTTTAATATTTTATGAAAATAAAATTTTCGTTTATTGAAAAACCAAATTGATTTGAATAAAATTATACAATACAATTAACTAAATTCTTTTATTATTAGTATGTATTAAATACAATATATACAAATTTATATACTAGGTATTAATATTAAAAAAGTATTATTAGAAAAAAAAAATACAGCTTACTTAATAATATTAACATTTATATAGAATTTCGAAAGAAATATAGATTTGAGTATAAAAATAATTTTAAGTTTTTTAAAAAAAAACATATTTTACAATATATTACTGATTATTTTATTATTGAATAAACACGTGTTTAAATTATTACAAAAATCGTATCGCAGAAAAAAATTATTTCATTTTGATTTTTAAAAAATACATAATATTTTACAACATATTAAAGATTATTTTATTAATGAATATAATGTGTTTAATATATTACAAATATTGTATTATATACGAATATTATATCTCAGAAATAAATTATTTGATATTGATTTAAAAAAAATGTATATGTATACAGTATACTACTTATATTTTTATTATTGAATATATATATGTTTAATATATTACGAATATATTGAATTAAAACCTATAAATACCTACTATTAACATTTAGATAATAATATTAAAAAAAAAAATATATATTATTATTATTATTTTATATATATATATATTAGGTAATTATACTAATTAAATTTATATAGAATTGTGTATGAACTATAGATATGAGTATAAAAATAATTTTAATGATTTTTAAAAGTACATATTATACACAATATACCACTGATTATTTTATTATTGAATATACACGTGTTTAATATTTTATAGAAAATAATATTTTTGTTTATTAAAACCAAAATCGACTTTTATAAAATTATATAATATTATTAACTATATTCTTTTTTTATTAGTATATATATATATTTATACAGAGGTGTAACTAGCAGGGGGACAGGGGAGAAATATGCCCCCCAAAAATTCCTTCAATCGGCTATTTGTGTGTAAGGATCAAAAGAGAAAAATAAATTCAAGAATCTTTTCTTTTTCGCTTGCTAAAGAAGTATTTTGAGCTTTGCAGTCGGCCATTACGTGTCACTATTTTTCCTTTTTTTTTGGTTATTTACAGTTTTAAAGAAGTATTTTAGAGAAATGAGCTTTGCAATCTGCAAAATTGTTAAACGTGTGACTTTTTTTTTTGCTCATACAAAAAGTTCAATCAGTCGGCTAAATTAAAACACTGCCCCCCCCAAAAAAAAAAAAAATTACTTAGCTACGCCCCTGTATATATATACAATATATACAAACTTATATACTATTAACATTTAAATAGAATTCCGTATGAAATATAGATATGGGTATAAAAATAATTATAATGATTTTTATAAAAAATATATATTAAAATATACTACTGATTAAATTTATTATTGAATATACATGTGTTTAATACATTACGAATATTATATTTCAGAAAAAAATTATATGATTTTGATTTTAAAAAAAACATTTTTTATAATATAATATTGATTGTTTTATTATTTATTATACAATTGCTTAATATATATTTGATAATAAAACTTTTGTTTATTAAAAAACCAAATCGATATTAATAAAAAATATATAATATTATTAACTATATTCTGGTATTATTAGTAAAATTATATGAAATACAATATATACTAACTTATATACAAGATATTAACATTTAAATAGTATTATAAGAAAATAATAAAAAATATAACATATATCTACTTAATACTCTTGACATTTAAATAATATTATTAGAAAAAAATATATATAAAATAAAAGTTATACTTCCTTATTACAATAAACATTTATATAATATTTCTTATGATATATATAGATAAGTGTATAAAAATAATTTTGATAATATTTAAAAAAATATATTTAACAATACACTACTGATTATTTTATCATTGAATATACATGTGATAAATAATTTATGAAAAATAACATTTTTGATTATTGAAAAACCAAATCGATTTTAATAAAAAATACATAATATTATTAACTAATTTCTTTTATTATTAATTATTATTTTATTTTAATTACAATATTTCCTAACATATTATACTAATGAAAATTTAAAAAGTATTATTAGAAAAAAATATATACTAAAACTTAATTAATACTATTAACATTTAGATAATATTACTAGAGAAAAATTATACATTATAATTATTATTCCATATGAAATATAGATATGAGTATAAAAATTATTTTAATGATTTTTAAAATAATATTTTTTACATTACACCACTGATTATTTTATAATTGAATATTCATGTGTTTAATGTATTATGGAAAATAACATTTTGTTTTTAAAAAACATATGGATTTAAAAAAAATATATAATATTGTTAACTATATTCTTTTATTATTTGTATATATTAAATACAATATAACTAACTTATATACTAGATATTAACATTTAAATAGTAATATTAAAAAATAATATAAAATACAACATATATCTACTTAATACTCTTGAAATAATTTTAACTCTTTTAAATAATATTATTAGAAAAAAAATATAAAATAAAAGTTATACTTAGGTACCTACTTAATACTATTAACATTTATATAGAATTACGTATGAAATATAGATATGAGTATAAAAATGATTTTAATGATTTTTAAAATAAAATTTTTTACATTATACTACTGTTTATTTTATTATTGAATTAACGTGTGTTTAATATTTTATAGAAAACACCAATTTTGTTTATTGAAAAACCCAGTAGATAATAATAATAAATAATTAATATTATTAACTTGGTATATTCTTTTATTATTTTTCTAAAATAAAATATATACCTACGATTAATTTTGAAATAGTTTATTGGAAAAAAATAATACAACATACCTTCTTAATATAAAAAAATTTAAATAATATCATTAAAAAAAAAAAAAATATATATATATATATACAATATTATATATCTACTTAATACTATTAAAATTTTTTTAAAATTTCGAAAGAAATATTGATAAGTTTATAAAAATAATTTTGTTGATTTAAAAAAAAACAATTTTTACAATATACTACTGATTATTTTAGTATTGAATATACATGCGTTTAATATTTTATAGATAATAACAATTTTGTTTATAAAAAAACCAAATCGTTTTTAATAAAAATATATATTAATAATGACTAAATACTTATTCTTCTATTATTTTTATAAAATACAATATATACTAATACTATATTACTAACATATAAATAGTATTATTTGAAAAATATATAAATTACAACATATACTTACCTTTTTTACCTTCTTTATTCTTAATATATTAAAATTTAAATAATAATGTTCAAAACAAATATATATATGTATATACAATTATATATATACTATATACATAATATATAATATATAGGTATTGTAATATTTTAGGTCAGATATAACTATGGCATATGTTTACAATTACGTTATTGTATGTATGAATTGTATGTTTATGTGTGAACATTTTTAGAAACAAAATCAACATTTTTCCAATTTTTGAAATAAAATGTATAATTTGAATAAAAAATAATTCGTATTAAATTATTCGACATTGGTTAAACATTTAATATTTTAATTAATATATTAAGGTGCCTCCACATCGTAGGCATATTTGGTTGAAAACTTAATCGATAATTCGAATATATTTTTAAAATTAAAACGTTCTGAACTTCTGATAGAATTATGTGAGTGAAAAATGTAAATATTTTTCGTGATTGTAAAATAAATCGCTGATTCGTGCATACGGTTACGTGAAATAACTCTCTATATACTTTTGATATATGTTACTACTGACTAACACTAAACGTTCACAAATCTGTAGGATAGAATGAGAAATTATATAATACTCTTTAAGGGGGTTGGAGTCAGTTATTTTCTGAGGAGTATTATATAGGCAATTTATCGTACATGATAAAATTTTAAATTCAGAATTTAAGGCAGTTAGAGAGGTCATTGAAGTTAATAAAGCTAATAATAAATTAATAAATACACTCCTTGGGCTTTTATTTATATCCGTCTAAATGAAATATGAATTGTAAGTGTGAAAATAATGAAAATAAGACCGTATTAAATCACTTTTTGTACAGAAAGTTGCTATCGCTGTGACAAAATTGTGAGACTTTGGTTCGTCCAATTTTAATTCTGTAAAAAGCATAAGATTCTTTGACATCTTTTCTAGGTTTTCATTTTGAGACGTTTTTCGAAATATGAATTTCCGCTTCAGATATACACAAGTGAACAATTTTTAAATTATGGAAATTTTGTTTAATCATACCGAAATCGAAAATTCGTATTTCGAAAAACGCCTTGATTAAAACCTAGAAAAGATATCAAAAAATACTATGCTTTTTACAGAATTTAAATCAGATCAGCCAAAGTTGCGCAATTTTGTCACAGCGAAAGGTCTAAATATGATATTTTTTTGACCGACTCGAACCATCTTAAGGTGGATCTCTGTGGATGAGTTTTACACAATAAAGCAATTATTTTTGTTCATCGTATCGATTGAATACTCCTATAAAAATTTTGAAAATTTATTTAAATTTGTTAACAACTTTACGTTATTTTTTTATTATTACCTATAATAATTACCTATTTTTATTATTAATGATTTTTTTTATGACATTTATTATTATGTTTTAGGTTATTAAAATCTAAGGTATTGTTATTTTATTTACTAATTGTTCAGCAAACCTGTGCGTTGTAATATAGGCTATAGCGTTTTCTATTATCCTATATTTAATATTTTAATATAACAATTTATTTATTTATTTATTTAAATTTAACTTAATTGGTTTTTTTAATACTTATTAATTATTTTTCATCTGTAAATAATATAATAATAATTATAATCATTTTTTAAGGTGATACAATAGGGGCGGGATGGGGTAAAGCTTACATTTCCCTAATTTTTTTCGATAGGTAGTTATGATTAGCCAGAGATCTTAAAATCTTGTCTGTTCGAAAGCTACTTTTCAACACGAAAATAAATCAAATTTTCTGTCATACTTTACTTTATCGACTTGTGCATATTATAAGTTGCAAGAATGTAGTGCGGAAGAAAATCGCTGGTGCTTACATATACTAAAAATTGCATTGACTTCATTAATTTCGCAAACGCTAAAGATGCCTTTACACTACTTCGTGTCGTCTATAATTTAAGACGTCGTATTAAAAATCCAGCCATCTGATTGGCTGATCACGTTGGTTACATTTATAGTCGTTCGCGTTACCAAATGTTACCGTAGAATTGAAATTTTTCAACTTTGCCGTCCTGCGGTTACAATGGTATACGATTATCACTGAATCGTGGTCCGAGCACAGAAAATATTCTGTGGTCTGAGTAATTCTATACTCAACTATTATATTTACTTTTTCTATGTCGACTACTGAAGTTTATATGTAATATATTACAATATTATTATGTAATATATAAAAAAAATTTAAAAATGACTTAAAATGTTTTGCCTTGCCTACAACATGAGTTTTTATTTTTTCGCCAACTATTATCATTATCAACATACCACACTAATATAATAGTATGAAAGGTTACGCGGTTACATTAACTGTAAATCTATAGATACTATTCTACCAAGATCACGTGATAAAAAAAAAAAAAACAACAATGAATTTATGGACACGATACAATAGAGTGTAAAGGCACCTTAATTGTCATATTCTTTCGTGTACGTTAAATTGTCTATATAATACTCCTTATATATAAAACCGACGAAACCACTAAATTATAATATTATAATAATAGTAAAATTTATGAACGTATATAGTATGTATAATAATATTATACATAATAGTCAATATAGTTAATACAGAATTTAGTATATTACCTTCAAACCTTGTAGTTTATATTAATCAAAAGTGTAATTTTGTCGCTTATATTTGAATTTTTCATTTATAGCAACATAGAAAGTAGAAAGATAAAATGGATAATTAATAATAAAGGATAACATTATCTAGAGCTCTACAAAATCGTTTTTTGATGTGTGGGTAGATTAAAAGCTTAAACAGAATATAACAGATGAGAATTTTTAGTTAAAATCATTTTTTTAATTTGGTCTTTTTTCAATCACACATTTTAGATGTTTAAATACACTTACGACGTCCTGATTGAATTAAAATCGCCAATTTGAGTAAAAAACAACATTTACGCGATTGTAAAATAGATCTTTGACTTGTGAATGTGGTTGTGTATATTAGCTCCCCGTATACTTTTGATACGAGTTAATATACACTCTAATGTCCGTATGAGTATAGTCCTGATGTTATGTGTTACATGATATTAACATTGCTTAAAATGTCCCATAACTAAATGGTCCATAATTTCTTTATGTAGTCCATAACTAATTTTATGTACTACATAAAGTATGTATTGCATAAACAATATTTATGTGTTTCATAGCTATGTAAAAGTTTATGGATTTATAATCATGTTTATCACTGTATCTATGTTCATATCAGAGAAAATTTTGAGATAGATTTTAAGGGTTTTGAAAAAGATAAATATTAAATAATACCTATAATTTATAATTTTTTTCATTATAGTTATATACCAGTAGTAGTTCCGAGTTAACAATATAATTTGTCTTTTCTCATTTAATTACAATTATTTATATAATACCTAATTATGAACAATGAAGACAAAATAAAACGCGTTCGAGCGACTAATATACCAGATGAGGAAAAAGTAATAATATTACATTGTGTGTAGGTATAGGCAATCCACGATTATTGGTATAGTAAATACCAAGTAAATAAAAATATTTTGTCTATAACATCTCATCTTGGAAATCGATAATGCTTCAAAAATTGATCGTCATTATATTTTTTAAACGGATCTTCTAGGTTTCAAATATTTATTTCAGATATATGTTCAACATCAATTCCATCAAAATATTCATCAACTATTTCCAAATAATTAACAAAATTATAAAAATCATATTATAATTATAATATAGTTTATTATTATTTTCAATTCAATTAAAATATATATTTTGAATACTTCATCGAAAAACAATATTGATATCAGGTACAAAATAAGAAATTAATGTAACACTTAAGACTTATGCGGTGGAATTTGAATGCATAATTTTATGTGTTAGTTAATGGCTACATAAATACGACTATGTAACGGACATATTAAAAAAAATAATACATTTTACATAAATATGTCTTGTATAAAGTGACTAAGGATACGGACATAGCATTAATGAATAATAATCATGTTGTACGAAGTTGTATCAATAAAATTGCAAGTGTAATTCATATGTTGTGATATATTCATAAAATAAAAACCAGAATAAACGTGTTTTAGAAATATTATACAAATTCAATAATTATATTTAACTAAAAAACGTTTGAAAATGATATCATAATATTAGCTCTATTCGTATATCTATACTAAATTACATAATAATATTAACATTTTATAATAATATAACAGCATATATTATACTAGCTAGAAATACTAAATATAATAATATATATATTTTTTTTATTGTGGTAATTGGTATAGATATCGTTATTGTAATAAATTTCAAAAATTATTTTGTATTTTTTCATAAATTTTTTGATAACCTATACATTATTAAAACAAAATCACATTTTTAAAGTTTCATAGATGTTCAATTTCGATCTTGATGAGTATTTTAGCACTTAAAATATATAATTAAATTCGTCTTAAATAAAAATAAAAATCCCCGTTTCACTCAAAACTAAAAACAATATTATTATTTATTATATAAGTAAACAATTTATAACCGTTTATAGGCGAACATATAGCGAGTTGATAATTCTCAAATACCTCTACAATTCTCTCATTTACACTGTTAATTATGTCCATATAACTACATTTTTAAATTATAAATTTCTCTTTATATAAATTACAATTGGTTATAGATATTTACATTGATTTTTTTTTTTTTTTTGGGCAGAAATAAATTAAATTCCATTTAAAAGGTTTAAAAATATTGTTAAAATAATAGTAACACATTAAGGGTAAACAAAGTTTTCTATGTAACCAATAACATTACAAATTGAGTTTTGTACCTAATATGACTGCAGTCCCAACTCCATGAATACTTTTATTGTTCAACAACTTTATGTATTTTTTTTATAAAAGTACAATTTAAATTATAATAATACTTATTCAACATTCGAATTTTAGTCCATTAAAACTTTTAGTTTTCTTTAATGTAAAAATGTTATTTTTTCGTAAATAATATGAGTTATTATAATAGAATTCAAAATAAAACATAATTCTTATGTTTATCACATATGACTATATACATGGGTTATAATATGTTAGTTGTACGTTTTATTTTTTTACATACTACCTAATATACTACATAATGTATAATAATATACTTTTTATTGTATGCAAATATGATATGGTTATATATTCTATTAGTAGGTATATGAGTAGGTATATTTACTCAATTTAAGAACTTTTAAGTCTAAAGTAAAATGAACAATTTTACCACCAAAATAATATTATACGTTGGGATCATTATTTATTCCTTTATAAGATAAAACACCCAATATTAATGTTCTAATTTTTTTAATTAGGTATGTTTATTTTATTTAGTAATTATTACTAAAACATAATATTACTAAAATATCAATAAAAAAAGAATTGTATGGACTATTAATTTCATTTAATTGTTAATTATATATCTAGATATAATTAAAATCGAATAACTATAATTTATATAGTCATAATAATATTGTACATTTATTTGAATAAAGTATCGTTTTTCAATTTCATATAAATTATTCATTTATTTGTAGACAATTATTTATTCGTTTAAAAATATTACGTTGACAATATAATTTGTACAGTTTCAGATTCATCAAATAGTTGTTTCAATATAATTTGATGTAGGCTTGTAGTTTACGGTGTAAAATACTGAAATTCACTTAAGTGTAAACTGAACAAAATCCATTTTGTCGACAGTCAACTAATATAATGCAATCAGTTAAAATGTTTATTCCTACCTACCAAAAATTACAATTACTTTACACAGAAATATGATTTTAAAACGCAGTTTCAATTAAAATATTAATGAATGATTTTCATTGTTACAAATCTAATTTATTATTTAAGCTTTGGATTTTTAATCAATTATGAACAAAAAATCAATCCGAATGTTTGATTTTGTTTTCTCGATAATTTAAAAACGTTTACCTTTTATTTATTTTTATTTTTTAGTATAATACTCTACTTATCGGATTATATGAGCAAAATTGGCAAAATACAAAAAAAAATTCTAATAAAAAAGTAATACAAAATCAAATAATACTAAAAAACATAAATCACGTGTAGGCCAATGCCATATAAACAAATAATACACTATTTATGTTGGTAGACTCTTGTTAAATTCAGTGTCGTCGCTAAGGTATTGTGTCTCCAAATTCTTACCTTAACAAAGAAAAAAAAAACATTTATACATTTCCTATTTATTTTTACAAATTTAAAAAACCAATATGAATAAATTATAACAGAATAACGTCATATAATGATATAGCGGCTATATTATAGCCTATCCCTTCAGTGACGACTTTAGGGGGGCCGAAAGCCATGCTCCCCCAAAGTACTAAAAAAATTAAAATTTTTTGTAATATACGTATATATATGAATTTTACAATAAAGTACTTAGTGGTTATTTATGGTATCTAATTAGGAAAAAAAAGTTATCAATTTAATTTTAGCCTCCCCCCCCAAAAAAAAAAAAATTTAATGCTAGAGCCTTATTGTCTAATGTTTAAAAATAAATATTTGGTAAATAAGTATAACAATATAAAAATGGCTTTGTTAAGCTCTTTAAAAACGTTATCTATATAAGCCAAATTGTAAACCTTATAAAAAAGAAAATATTTAGATATTTTTATTCTGTGATATAGGTACCTACCCACATATAACATAATATGAAACAAATGTACTTACTAAATATATAGGTACTTATTAAATCTATAGAGATACCTAACTCTTAAAACTGTTATCTTTATAAAAAAAAGGTGATAACGGACAAAATAAAAAAATACATGAAAAACTATTATTCTAAAAAGTAAAAACCCATATTTATTCTTAAATGTTACCCTATGAATTTTACACTGTCAAATAATTATTAAGATATTAGAATAGAGATTACTTTATGTAGGTAACCATTTGCGAAGACGTCAGTTTTAAAGGGTAAAGCACGGCCAATTTTTGAAAACATGTTGTTGTGTAAGTAAACTATCGTTAAGATGTGTGTCACACGGACTACCACTATGTAATCACTAAGGGCCGGTATTACAATTATCGGTTTTGTCCCGGTTACGATTTAACGCTCCGTAAAAGAGAAATGCTTGTATTACAAACGTCCGTAACGGCTAAAAAGAGTCGATTACGTTCTGTTAACTTATCGAC